>JAKCWG010000616.1:0-100198 GCA_021464415.1 Lonicera japonica | reverse complement strand
AGTTTTTGCTTATTTATTGTTACAAAATATAATAATATTACAAATCTAACTCACTTCTAAAAAGGAAATAAGAGTTCAGTAAAATGGACCAACTTCTTAAAGTTGAAACCGAAAGGAGAGCGATTTTTCGAAACAACAAGGTGTAAAAAAGGGCCATAGTCCTACTGAATCACCATCCTGCCTGCCAACCTAGGATCTAGTCTAATTGGGTCCTGGTGTAGAGGTGTTCATGGGTTTGTTGTTTGAGGGTAAACCTAGAACTGAATCGAGGTGGTGCAGTTCCTGGATTTAGACCCAGAACTGAACTGAGCATATAGATCAAAACCAAACCACCCAACCTGCTCCGTTCTCGTTTTGGTTTTGTTCCAATTTTTCGGTTTGTCTCAATTTCCAATTTTGGGTCGGCCATGTCCAAATTACAAAAAATGGAAAAAATTCAAGCCAAGATAAAATAGAAGCATTCCAAATCTAGCAAGTTACTGTCCAATGTTAGAAACAATCGACAATAATATAATCCATTGATGGAAAAAATCCAACCAATCCATCGACGTTGGTTTGGTTCAGTTCTTCGGGTTGATTGGTTCTAGGTGGGGATTTTTAGAACACTGATATAATGGTACTTCATTGATATTTATTGCAGTCTGCGAAGGAGGGAGAGCCCTTTTGGAGAGTCCGTGGGGTCGGGAAGACCTGGATGGCATATAGAGTGCAGTGCAATGAGTGCTGCTTATTTAGGTTACTCTTTTGACATTCATGGTGGGGGTATGGATCTTGTTTTCCCCCACCACGAAAATGAAATTGCTCAGAGTTGTGCTGCATGTGACCAAAGCAACATAAGGTACTGGATACACAATGGGTTTGTCACAATTGACTCAGAGAAAATGTCCAAGTCACTTGGAAACTTCTTCACTATTCGGCAGGTAAAGGAACTCATATGGATCAAATCAATGCTTTTCGCTTACATGTTACATCACCTGATGATATGATATTGAATATTTTATAGTGCTTCAGTTTTGAACAAATTTCGACTTTGGCTTGTATATTCAGAACAAAAGTTTAACAGTTTTTTTTTTGTTCCTTGTCAGGTTATAGACCTTTATCATCCACTGGCTTTGAGACTCTTCTTGATCGGGACACACTATCGATCTCCCATAAATTACTCAGACGCACTTCTTGAAAGTGCATCGGATCGTGTCTTTTATATTTATCAGGTATAACGGTTCAGTTCACAAATTGGGCTCCATTTTACCATTCAAAAACTGAAATAAATTACAATAAAAAAGGTCACTCTTTTCTTGTGAAATGTAGGAGAAATGTTGTCACCAACGACCAAATCATTAGTATAACATTATTAGAGAAAAAATTCCTATAAAAAAAACATTATTAGAGAAAAAAGAGGTCTTTGCATACTTTATATTAATGATTTTGCATTTTAATACAAATAATACATAAAAGTTTAACAGAAATAAGTAACCACTCTTTTACCCTTTCTTTCGATTTCTTGCTTCTCTTTTAGCAATAAGGAACATCTTGCCTGTGGATATCATGTTTTATGTTTACAAAATTTCTTATTTTAATGATACTTCTTTAGAGACAAATTTCCTAATAATTTCAATTAATGAGATCCCTATTGGTCACAGACACTACATGATTGTGAAGATGTTTTGAACCAGCACGATGAGGCAAATCGGACGGATAGGATTCCACCTGAAACTTTGAATTGCATAAATAAGTTTGATGAAGTATTTTTGAGTTCAATGTCGGATGATCTTCACACTCCTGTTGTTTTGGCTGCGTTGTCAGAACCCTTGAAAACTGCCAATGATCTTCTACATACTAGAAAGGTATTTTCGATTTTTGAAAGCAATGTTCTGCAACTTTATTTATAGATTGAATATACTAATCCTTTATTACTTCTTTAGATGTGTGGCATATTTTTCTTTTTGGTGATACCATTGAGGGAATTTTTGATTTTCTTTTGAAATCTCAGCAACTGAGTTTGACGGGTCATTTTGCCAAGAGCTGGAAAGTTTAGGATGGCCCGTTAAATCGACACAAAGATAACGGGTAGGAATGGAAAGGGGTTGGGTTTGGGCAAACCTGAACCTCGCCTGCCTTAACATAGGCCCAAGCCACCAGAAGAATCTTGATTTGGTTCAACTAGTTGTCTTGCTTATTGCTGAATTGATTTGGAGACTTTTCTTTCCTTAAGAATTTTGACTTTATATTACAATTTCCTTTTATCTATCTTCGATGTACTAGAATATTTAAACCTCTTTCATGTAAGCTAAATTGAAGCACAATTATGTCTTGTTCTTATTAATAGTGACTGAATCCTCTCTGTGCAGGGGAAAAAGCAAGCATTGCGAGTAGAATCCCTTTCAGCTTTAGAAAAGACAATGAGAAATGTTCTTATTATATTAGGCCTTATGCCTACAAGTTACTCTGAGGTACTCATCGTTTTATTTTTACCAAAGAATGTTGTATTGCGCGAAACATTATGCCTCCCATTGGTTCAGTGAACCTGAATATTTTTCAGTTAAGTCAAAAAATATTTCACTGTCACCTAGTTGAACAATACTGGGCCTTTTCGACTTTGAACACCCCCAAAACTAATATGTGAAATTTGAAACCCCCTTCGCCCTCTTTATCTCTCTTTTGGGTTCTCATAACCATTATACTTAGCCCCCCTGCATGTGCGGAAATCTCAAAGAACTATGTAAAAACAGGGAGTTAAGTCAAATGATTACGTTAAAGACAAATTAGACATTGCCCCCCATTTTTTCGTAATGCTTTGAGATTCCCCTACATGCAAGGGCAAGGTCTAATGCTTATGAAAAGATGGGGGTAAATCTAATTTCACGTTAAAATTGGGGGCAGTCAAAAAAACCCAAAAGTATTTCATTCTGATCCCAGCAGAGGGGGACCTTATGATACATTTTTTTCCACTAAAATTGTTCTCTCTCTCTCTCTCTCTATATTTTATTTTATCAGGTTTTGCAGCAACTTAGGGAGAAGGCACTGAAACGCGCAAAGTTGACCGAAGATCAAGTACTACAAAAAATTGATGAAAGGACTATGGCAAGAAAGAATAAAGATTATGAAAAATCTGATACAATAAGGAAAGAGTTAGCTGCTTTGGGTATTGCTCTTATGGACAGCCCAGAGGGAACTACTTGGAGACCAGCTGTTCCTCTTGCATTGCAAGAACAGCCGGTTGCATCAGCATGAACCTTTTGGGGTAAATCATTAATCATAACCTAGAAAAATTGTGAATTATTATCTCATTTTGAAAAAGGTTAGAGATTTGAAAATTTAAGTTGAATTCTCTAAGAAAATTTTGTTAGTGTTGCCTTGTAATTATACGTTTATTCAATGCGAAACTACTAATTCCGTTAAAGAAAATTACATGTTTCTGTATCTTTAATTCTTTTATGACTCAAACAATTGAGCACACAAACTCTTGTGATATGTTTATTGAGTTCTAATGCTCGACTATTGAGTTATTGACATAATTGAATTATGCACAATTTAGCTGAATACTGTTTATTTGTGATAAAAATTAATTAAAAGTTTCTGTAGTCCCTTTTTGGATTATATGCAAATAAAATATACAATATAGGTTTGGCCCCACCTACAAACATGCTGAAACTTGAATGCTAGGTAAGTGGGCAAATACAATAGAGAAAGGCGCAACTGTTATTGGATCTGATAAGTTTACTTTCATAGGATCCAAAGATGGAATCATCCCTGAAGAATTCACACTTAATATTTGCCCATTCAAGAGCACTGTTTGGCTCTGCAAATTCCCATCCTTAGCCGTCAAATGATATTCTTCTTTTGTATAAACACTAATCCCAGGATACTGAGACATCCGAGAAAACTTTGTTCTTTGATTTCCCTGCGTTTCTTGCAGCCTTAATATCTCATTTGTCGTTCCATTTTCGACTGAAACTCCAACTTGAGCTGTTGTTTTACCATCTAGGTTGATCAAGAGCAATGTGATTCCTTTCTGTAATATGTGTACTCAATACTTCAGTAAAAGAACATGTATGTATAGGGTTCACACACAGAATTTGTACTTACTGAATTTTTGGAACAGTGAGTATAAGCACGTATCTTTTTTGTCCCAGAGAAGCTTGTTGATAAAACTTTTCTCCCCATTAATCGGTGCCAAAGAAGAGCACTAGTAATAATTTGAAACGAAAACAATAAGATAGTATAAGAACCCTATAGCAAGTGATACATGAAGAATTTGATGGACAATGTGGAGTCTGATAGTACTGTATTTGATTAGGGATCCTACTGAAAGGGTTAGTAGGCGGGGACATTTTTGTATTTTAGTGCTTCTTAGCAGAGGGTGGCTATAAATCTCACACTATAACTTCATAGTGAAAATCTTGAGGACTAATCTGAATTTGCCCTGGTTTGGATGTAACATTTAGGTCTTTTGATCTTTGTTTTCCTTCTGTTATTTGTGGTCTATTTTCCACCCCTTAGATTTTGTGGTGGAGCCAAGATTTTAAGGTGCTGATACTAATTTCAAATGAAAAACGTAATAACTAGGAGGGAGATTAGGTTTGGATTGTCGTATATGTACCACATAAAGAGGGGGAGAAAGGATATTGAGAAAGCGAAACAATAGAGCACAAGATATTGTGAAATTTGATGTTGAGACAATTTTGCCAATAAAAGATAAAATTGGCCATGTATGTAAAACAAGCTAGACCCCCATTATGTTTAGATTGGTTATTTGGTTATAGTTAATACTCCCTCATTCCCAAATTAAGAATCCAGTTTCGTTTCTAGGACTTGATCAATGTACAACATCTCACGGAAACAAGTTTTATTCTTAACCGTTAATTATATTGAAAGTAGTGTATTCTTAAAAACTTGTAAAAGTTAACCCAGACACTTAATTTTGGGACGAACTTAGTAGATATGATGATAACATTACGTTTATGAGGATGACATAATGTTTATATATATAACCACATGAATGGGATTGAAGATATAGGTATATACATATATATATATATAAGAGTACCTGTAATAATCAGGATTAGGAAGAAAGGTAAGTGTGTCAAGTAGTCCATAGTTTCCACCTACAAGTGTTTGTCTGCAGTATGTTTTTGTATCATAAGTTGATGTCATCCCTAGCTGATCCAAATACCTTTCGAAATCACCACCATACAAGGTTAGTCCTCTAAAAAACCTCGTATACATGTATATATATATATATATCTTGGAGCTGACATACCAAAAACTAAAGACGAATGAATTGGTGACAAGATTATGGCCACTATTGAAAGCCCCTCCGGCTTCGCCAACCCATGCTACAGCTGAAGTTCCAGCTTTCTTGAGAATGCTTTCGAGGTTCTTGAATGGCTCCGCTCCTCCATCCAGATAAGCCGGATCAAGTATCTTGTCAACCAAGTGATTGTCAACACCTATACATGTACTCAAAAAAGGCCCCCCCAAAAAAAGTATTAAATTACGACAAAAATGAAAGAAGAGAAAATAAAAAGTACAAATGTGTAATGGAAATTTGAACATGTGATGCAAAAATGGTTGAAGAATATGTTTACCTGGACCAAGGTTATAAATGTGATGAGTGACCACTTGAAGAGAGTCGGAAGTTTTATAGACAAATTGAGTGAACCAATTGACATCAAAGAACCCTCCTGGTCCAAGCACTATTGGCTTTACTTGAAATCCATTGTATATATTTTGCACTAATTTCTGCAGATTTATTATGTCAGTGGCATATTGATCTGCTGCTACGCTTGCTCCAATTCCACTCCCACTTAGTTCATTTCCTGGCAGGGGCAAAATGGTAAATTTCACATTAAAAGCTACTTCCTCCTTTTCGATTTATCTCAAATTTGTAGGCCCAATTTCTTTTCGGAACGTTGTCAATGTACTAAATTTTATAATACAAGTGTTGCATACTTACATCTTAACCATTGATTGGTGAGTTTGATTACAAGCATGTAATTTGTATGGAAATAAAATAAGTTTTAGGCAATTGAATTGCTCAGAATTAAGTTGTATGAAAAATATCAATTAAATGTGTTTGATTGCCTTAATTTTTTACCCGAAAAATATTGTATTTTTCTATCTTTTGGTGTTTGATAGCTATTATTTTTCATGGAACTTGTACTTTTTTTTATGAAACTCATATCTTTTCTACATGAAATTTAAAAATAAAATAAAAAACAATATACATAAAAATAAAGTAATTTTTTTATTTTTTGGTGATATTCTAAATTAACCATAAATTTGGGAGCATAACAACAATAATAATAAGAAATACTCCGTATAATATATAACAGTGATGAATAAATATGTTTTCTAAGTTAAACAACATAAAATTAATTTTTTCATATTGTTAAATTAATTTTCAAAGATATATGAGAAAATATTTATGGGTGATTATGCATTTTTCTAACTTATCTCAAATATATTATACCAAAAAAATGGAGAGTAAAAGAGATTTTCTAGCTTACCTAGAAAATAAAACCTCCTCCCCCTTATGAAAATATTTTCTAACTTTTGGAGGAAAATAACATCACATCAACTTAGAGTTGGAATTTGACTAACTAAAAAATAAATCCTATCAAACTCACCAAAAGTGGGAACTTGTGTGGAAAACTCTCATTTTCTAAGAAAAATAATGCTTATCAAACACACTCTTATGGCTCGTTTGGTTCGAGCTTTCCTGGAATCCTAAATTCCATTTCATTAGGATTTTGTTGTTTGGTTGGAGTTTTAGATAAGAATTTAGGATTCTTAAGAAACCTAAATTCTCCCATTTTGCCAAATTTCATTTCCTTATAAATCAGGAGGAATCCTTGAATTCCCTTTTACAGAAATCCTCTTTTTTTTCCAAAAATGGAAAAAAAAAAATTACTAGAAAATAATTTTTTTTTCAGAAAATGAAAAAAAAATGCAGAAAACGAAAATATTTATATTTTTTAAAAAAATGAAAATTTTTTTTCCCAGAAAATGAAAATATTATTTTTTCCAAAAAATGAAAATTTTTTTTCCCAGAAAATGAAAACATTATTTTTTTCCAGAAAATGAAAAAAATTATATTTTTTTTTCCAGAAAATAAATTTTTTATTGTTTTTGCCGATTTCATTCCTAAAACTCTAACCAAACGAGCATTAAATGATTGAAATAAAGGATGTCAGGAATAAAGGTTTCCTATCATTTAGAATGCCAATTCCATTCCTAAAGTTCGAACCAAACGAGGCCTTAATGTTTTTTAAAAGGAATCCAAATGTTCGACAGTGCGAGACTATCAATTTGAGATGGAAAAGGTATTATTTTATAGGAAATACTATTGCCAAAGCTAGAATTGCTTTTGCCAAAAGCAATTAGTGCATTTTGTTATTGTACATTATGCTTTAAGCATAATGCATTGCTCTGGCAGAAGTCCTTCCTTTCCCCCAATTTGCTATTGCGTTGTCCAATCCCCTTGTGTCTAATTTGGCAATGGCAGTACCCTATTTTTTGCATGCGTATATATATAATAAGGGGTAATGGTTTTTGAATTTCAAAAATGTATAAGAGACAAATAATTGTGTGGCTGAGATATATGATGTTTTTGGACTTGTTGATAGTGCCTTTGACACGGGTTATGACCTAGTATATAGTAAGGTGCAATGGTTTTTAAATCATAAAAAAGTACAAGGAATAATGGATTGTATGATTGAAATTTAAGATACTTTTTGAATGGTTGATAGTGCCTTTAGCACGGGTTACGACCTGTTACATATATATATATATATATATATATATATGAGAGTTGTTACCAACCAAGTTCCCAGCCATAAATGGGGTAACCCTTGTTGACAGTATATCTTATGAGAGATTCTGCATTACTGGAATTCCATGCTCCTACTGCTCCACCATCTGAACCTATTTTTCTCCCATTTAAAGCATTCAGCCCAAATATTACCTTTGCTCTGTATACAAAATCAAAGAACAAGCGATTGATATTAGTAAAATGAAATTGACATAAAATTGAAACCAAATGTCATATTAGTGTTTACAGTTTTGAATACATGCGATGTCCTGTTTTGACATGTTCATGTCCAAATTATGGCACAAAATTAGAGGTATGTTGTGTTGAGGCATGTTTGTTTGTCTGTGTTGTGTTTAAGCGGTTGTTTATGTATTAGCTTTAATAGCATAGATACCGTGTTGTGTTTGTGACCCAATGTGTTTTGTTAGTCAAAAGTTGTAAACTTGAATGTCGAATTGTGGTGTGCCTAGATTTTAGATTCAGATAAAAATATTAGAGCAGACGGAAAATTACCCAGAGTTTGTGAAGAAAATGTTGAGTTGATCCCACCTAGACATAGGTAAACAACCTTGGGAGAATCCAAACATGTCATTAACATTCTTGACAAATTGATCACAAGATATTTGAGTTTGATCGCCTATGCTTTGGTATATCAATTTGTCTTGTAGAGTTCCTCCAAGTCTTATTTTTAATGGAGAAAATGCTGCAAAATAAATCACTCAAAGTTAAATGTATTAATCCACTATGTTGGTATGGTTTATTCAAGTTTTATTTTTCTTCTCTCATACCTTTGATTGCATTTAACAATATTGGGTTGTTAAGGTCCTGTCAATAAATAAATAAACAGATTGTTAATTTAATCAAACTAAAACCAAGTTAATAGGTGTTCTTATTTTCATGTCCAAAGTTCTCTCTCTCTCTCTCTCTCTCATATTTTTCATTTTTAGTAGTAGCAATTATATCAAAAAAAAGAAACGTGACTTCTAATTTAGAAGAAAAATGTTTGTCTTACCAAATTCTAAGTACAACATTGCTCAATTTAAAATATAGGGTAAGTGATTTTTTAGGGCAATTACCAAATTTCTACTTTGCTTAGGTGAATAAAATAAGAAAAAAGCATTGCAAGTTGGGATATTGGAAAAATTCAAAAATGGAAAGGTCCTTGGAAATTACACTAACTTAGATTGAAAACCATTGAAAGTCAAAAAATCATACATTACATGCAACTTACTATTGATAATGCCTATATATTTTATGTTTGGTCTCCAAGAATGATGACGAGGAAAATGAAACAAAAGTAAAATTGTTCCTTCAATTTGCCTGCAGCCAAACACAATAAAAGTTTGAACAATTCCTGTTTTGATTATTCTATCATTTGATAGAATTGTTCCCTGTTATTTCTAAACCATGTCAACGTTTAATTGGGATTTCTTAAGGACCAATTTTTTGGTACTAAAATATGGATCAATCAACTTCAGGAATGTAAATGGATGGATTTTTTTATAAAATTGTGAAGATGATCTTTATGATTAGTAGTAGACTATTTCCATCAAATTTCATCAAAAAATTCAACCGGGAAGTGGGCTAATTTAACATATAAAATTTTAACAGTCAGAAATGTGTATATATATACATATATATCAATTTTTCAGTTAGTCTCCTTTTTGGTTGAATTTTTTTTTATAAATCTAGTGGAAATGATCTACTTAATAATCTTGGAGATCATTTTCACGAAATTTTATAAAAAAATTCATCCGTTTATCCAATTAAATTAGTTGGCTCGTTATTAAAGATAAAAAGTTTGGATTTTAAGAGGTCCTTCTTGTTTATATATAATAATTATCTTACTGTGACTGAACTAAAAATCCCCAAAAAATTCTTTCATGGCAAGTTAATATATCATTCTTAGAAGTTAGGTTATATTGTCTATTGCAAAAATTAAAACGTTAAAAAGACGCCCACTCAAATTTGGAAAAGATTACCTTCAAGTTTCATTAAGAGGTTTGGGAGAATTTTTATTGTCCACAATTAAAGGAAGAGATTTTTTATTTATTTGTATAAAAAATAAATAAAATAAAACCAACGTTTGAAACACACAAAGAGGGGTGCGCAATTGACTTTTCTTGTCACAAACCTCCAAAATGGAAAAGAGAAAAGATCAAAAAGCAGCACCATCAATTCATTGCATCAAAGATAATAAAAAATGATTTTCTTATTTATGATTTTCTTATTAATTAAATTTATCAAGTATATTGTATGAGTTGTGTTTTTATTATATTTTGTGAAAGTATTTCTTATGTAATACATGCAGATAAAAATAGGTGGCAAGAATATTCGGTAAATGTAGCAATGTTAAAATTTATATGAATGAATCTTTTGTAAAGTATAAATAGTTAATAAACAAAGTAAAACAACATTTTAAATGTGTTATTAATAATCATTCAATGCATTATTTACTTTGAAGAGTGACAAAACTAAGAGAAGTGGGAAGAAGCCAAAACTAAGAGTATATCTTTTATTGGGTTGAGCTTGTAAGATTGGCTGTTGAAAGATTGTATCTTTCTTTTATTAATTTGAGCTTGTATTTTCCATTAGGTTCTAGTTTTGCGCTTGAACAGAAGTCAAAATTGCTTTGACAACGGCGAAAAAAATAACTTATAATAGAAAAAAGAAGAAATATTGGGGAAAGATTTAAACTAACCAAATTGAGAAGAGAGGCACTACCCCAACTACAAGTACCATAGTCACATTTAGTAGGAGGCCACCAATCCAATGTTGCACAAATGAAGTCTTCATCAATATAACCAATTGAAGCTGTTCCATTTACATAAACACTTCCTTCAACAATATTGAGAGAGGAATATAAGCCAGTCTTTCGTGAGAGGCCACGGCTAGCCAAATAAAGCCATAAACACAAACCCAATATGTTAAACAAAGAAACCATCTCATAAATCCTTTGATTTTCTTCTTTTGAGGAACCCATTGAAGTATATATATATATATATATATAGGGAGAGAGAGAGAGAGAGAGAGAAGAAGAAGAAGAGAGGGAATAAACAGGGGAGGGGGAACTGGGAAGTGGTTAAGGGCAGAGTGAAAATGTGGATGTTTAGTGGTTTTTTAATGATGTGAATTTAGGAATGGTATGGTTTTGTGCATTTTTTCTCCTTTGAAGTGTAGAGTTTGATAATATATAAATATATACATAAATTTTTGGGTGCAGACCCCGGCTATGGAGACGTTTGTCTGTGGCTAAAAACATCTCCTTTATGTTTTGCTGACAAAAAAAAAATTTAACTAAATCTGTATAAAAAATATACTCTAAATATATATGTATATATACATAAATAATTGTGGATTTTGAAAGTTTAGACTTTACAATATATCACAACTAGGGGAGCAAGTGGTGGGAGAGTTTGTACGTGCAGTGATGGATCTAGGGAGGGGGGCGAGATGGGGCCGTCGCCACCTCAAATTTTTTTAAAAATAGATTAGATATATTAGAAATTTTGTATTTATAAAAAAATTATAAATGCTCGTCCTCCCAAATTATTTTGAAAAGATTAAGTATGGCCTCTTCAATTATTTATATCCAAATTATATATATTGACATATTATATATGTTATATTTTGACGTTAACTTGCTTTATTATTTAATGATAAAATTTAGTTTGAATAATTTTTATGATAATTATTTATTGCCGTCGGTTCATTTATATTCTCGTCCCCCCAAACTTAAAATCTTGACTCCGTTCCTGTGTACGTGGGACTTTTTTAAGGGTGATTTCAGTTTTATCTTTAATCTTAATAGAGTCTAATTAATTAAGGGTTGATTCAAATTAAGGAAAAAAAAATATCTGCCTTTTTTTTTGAGCAAAGACTAACCACCCCAATCACAATCAAGATCAATTAAGGACAACAACTTCGGGTGAAGAAGAGAAGGAGCCAAGTAAATTTTTTTAAATTACATTTTCACCCTCATAATTATTTTTTAAACATTACATATATATTAGTTAAGTTTTCCCTCTCTTTAGTTTTTAAAAATTATCAATAATATTAATCTTATCCCCTTTAATCTCAAACAAAATAATATTAGTACTATTTTTTTTTAATTTATAAAAAGTGACATTAGCATTAAACTTGTTCCATTTTAACAAAAAAAATCCAACTTCATCCCCCGGTGATAATGAAGTTGTAGAAAAGTATTGTTTTAAATCTAATTATACTAACCGTCTAAATAAGAAACATGTTATATATGTAGAGAGAGAAAATTTGGCATGCAGACTGATCCAATCTAATTGAACCTTTAGTGATATTTCGTAGTCGCTAAAAATATTTTCTCAATATTTTAACAATAGTTATGTCGCTAAAGGTATCGATCTATATGAGAAATATACTCTTCATGTATATTAAAGAAGAATGTTTTTCTTACTTACAAATCTTACTACATATTTTTACCGGATACATTATATAGATTATATTCTTATTAATCTTGTAAATATACAATTCATATAATACATTCAGTAAAAATATATGATAATATTTATAAATAAATATATCATTGCTCTATATTAAATTGTGGGCAATAATGTTAACATTGAAAACTACCCAGCGTTAAAAAAAAAATAGAAGAAGATGTCGATCAGTACTGTCATTTGCAAAACACAAGACTAAACAAATGTTACTTTCACTATTTTATTTTGTGTGGAATATTTTTTTTCGTTGTTGATGTGTGGGTCCTTGCACTAATCAAATGTTAAAAAAGGGTTCACTTGGGAGATAGATTCCTTTGTTGACTTTAGTTTGTGATCATCAGTGGTTGTCATAATCTTCAATAATTAATATATATACACAATTCTAAATTACTAGTAAATAATTTTTTTCCTTAAAATTGTATAAAGATTATCTACTTATTATAAAAAATATGAAAATTTTGAGATGAATATTAATTTTTTCTTATTTTTTTTATCACTAACAATTTGTGCAAGCGCCTAATGAATGTCAAAAATTTAAAAGGCCAAATATACATATATATAATCTTTCGTGCTATCTTTACGATAAGAACTAAATTTAGGCTTTGCACCAAATGGTTACGTTGAGAGGTAATCTATCAAATAAGGAAAAAGATTTTGAAAACTAAAAAAGATGTATATAGACTAAAAAAATTAGTGGGATGAGAAAAAAAAATTAATATACAAGGATAAAAGATATTCTTTTAAGAGTTGGGACGAAGAAGTGTAAAGAATAAATTATACTTATATACGACTTTGTTTAATAGCAGTATGAAAAATAGTAGGAAAAAAAATTAATTTATGTGATAAATTGAAAAATAAGTCAATATATGTTGTGAGATGTTCTCTTACTTTTTGGCATTTTCTACCGAAAAGGTGGGTTGGTGGGGGGGGGGGGGGTAAGAAAAGTTTTTTACAAAAAATAAAAAAGAATATAATACATATATTTATAAAAATAAACATAAAAAACAAAATATATTACACATGCTTCAACTTCTATTTCAACTTACTGTACAAATCAGTTATTTTTTTTTATTAATTTCAAGAAGAGCCATACTATAGTGGTTACCACTAGTATTACAATCTTGGTTTTTTTTTTTTTTGGGGGGGGGGGTCTTCCCCTGTCCGTACTCCTATTGAAGCTGGAACATATCCTTGTTTGTATTTAAAAAAACTGAAAAAAAACAAAGGATAATGGAGCCATTTATATCGCTAACCACATACAATTCACTTACACAAAAACTTTTATAAGAAAAATATAATCAATCTACTAGTATCAAATTAAGCATGCCCAAGTCTACCTAAGAGATGCTACCAGTACCAAATCCATATCACGCAATGAGAAGAAAAGGCCTCCACAAATGTACCAAAACTCAATCTTTCTTTTTATATAAAAAAAAAAAAACACACACGCATTCATATGCATACAAGCGTATATTATAAAGTACCTATGGTTAGTCACATTGAATTCGTAAAATTGAATTCGACTAGGAACTTTTCAGGTTGAGTTCCATTAGATGCAAAATTTTAATGACCACGGTTTGCATATTTCACAAAAGAAACACTCCTGGTATAGAATAAAAATAAATTAAATTACTATACGATTTGTTCAATGCACATAAAAAATATTAACATTGAATAACGTCAACGTGAAGGGCCCCAAAATGAATGGGCTTTTTCGTACATAGTTTTTGAACGACTATGAACTTGTTTCATTTTGTAGAAAAAAAATGAAAAAATTTAATCGTAGCCGATACATTAGCGACATTTTTTAGAAATAGAAGTTCGATTTTAAAATAAGCATTTTGTTCTTGTGGGGATTGATTCATTTAGCAGGATATCTCGTGTTCGATTTCTTGCAGATGTAAATTCTCCTATGACCAATTGCAGGCTCAGTTTTGTGAGTGAAAATTAGTCCCACATTTAACGTAGTGTAAAGACACCTTTATAATATATGTATGTATGTATTACAATCAGGTTATACATGTATATATATTGTGCGTGTGTATAACCAATTAATTAATCTCATTAAAATTACAGTCACATTCAAATGATATATAGCCAGGTTTTGTAGTTCCTACCTATTACTTCTTGTTGCATTTAACTACCAATATATGCATGCATGCCTCAAACTTAATCTATCTTATGTTTAATTAAGTTTGAGTTCATATCTGTGAGGTGTGCCCATGATTTACTATTTACTTTTACTTGCAATCACTATAATGATATTGAAATTTTATTTAACGAAATCGATAATTAATGGGGGTTACAACAAAATGGATTTCTTGGAAGGATTTCAAAATCTAAATTAAGAGCAATGATATACGTACTAATTTAAATAATTGAATTAATAATTTAAGTGGTGTGTCAAAAAAATAAAAAGTAAATAGTCGGGTGTTTTTAGTGGACTTTACAAATTGGCTCGTCACCTTTTAACATATCACTTAAATTATATATTAATTTAGTCATATATTAATTATTATTTATTATTACTTATACGAAATATTCTTTGTGAAATTGAGTGCCTTGACAATACCAAATTTAAATTTTTACGACTCAAAAATCTTTGTTAAAGACATGTTTTCACTCTAAATTAATTTCTTGCCGTCAACCCCTGAAAACGTATTTCAATTACCCGAGGAACACGCAACTCATGCCAACCAGGCAGGACTATGTGGTGGTTGGGTGGGTGTGCGTGTGTGTGTGTGTGGGGGGGGGGTGGGGGGGGGGGGGGGGGGGGGGGGGGGGGGGGGGGGGGTGATACACTTCTCTCTTTCAAATATCAATGACCAGTTCCATTTGCACATTCTTTAATTTAAGAATAAATTGATTTCAATACAATTAATGATAAGGAAAAATAATCATCTATTATCTTAAAATTTAACACATTAATTATATTAAATTTTAATTTAAAAACAAAAAAAATATTTAATATAAAAATTTATAAAAAATTTTAATATAAAAATTAATCGTAGCCTATACATTAGCAACATTTTTTAGAAATAAAAGTATTATTTTAAATAACATTTCATTCTGATGGGGATTGACTTACTTAGTAGGATATTTTGTGTTCGATTTTTTGCAAGTGTAAATTCCCTTATGGCTGGTGCCAGACTTAGTTTCTTGAGTGAGAATTAGTCTCACATTTAATGTGGTGTTGACACACCTTACAAGAACAAAAAAATAAGGGATTTCTTTGAATGTCTAATCATTTCACATCAAGTTATCAATAACTATAAACTTGTGTGTATTTCACAAAAACACGCATGCGCATACATGTATATATATTTGCATATAAAGCCGGCCCTATAGAAGAAGGTCTTCACTCTAAGAAAAAAAACCATCTTTTTTAAATTTTAATGCTAGCCTAATATAATATAGGCCGATTCTAAATTATATATATATGTGTATTACAATCTGGTTATAAATATATATATGTATATATTTTGTGCGTATGTATAATCAATCAATTAATCTCATTAAAATTAAAATTACAATCACAATCACAATCACAATCACAATCACAATCACAATCACAATCATACCCTATGATATATAGCCATGTAGGTTTTGTAGTTCCTACCTAGTACTTCTTGTTACATTTATCTACCAACATATGCATGCCTCGAATTTAATCTAATTTATGTTTAATTAAGTTTGAGACATATCTGAGTGAGGTATGCCCATGATTACTCTTTTATTACTTGTACTTTGCAATCAGTCATTTCTGTTTATTTTTTTAAAAGGAAATCTCTAGTGCCGGATTATATTGAAATTTTATTTAACGAAAAACGATAAAAGTGGGTTATAACAAAATGGGGTAACATTTCCGAGAAGGATTTCAAATCGCCAATTTAGAGCAATAATATATATATTAATTTAAATGATTAAATTAATAATCTTAAAATAATGATATCTATATATATATATGGAAAAAGATTTTAAGTGGACCAATTTTTTAGTCCTTAAATATGGACCTATTATTTTGAGGAGGTAAATGTATGATTTTTTGATGAAACTTAACAAAGACGATTTTCATAATTAGTAGATCACCTCTGTCAATTTTCATCAAAAAATTCAATTAGAAAGTGGGTTAACTAAAAAATTGATATATATGTGCATTTTTAGCCGTTAAAATTTAAGATGTTTAGCTAACCCACTTTTCGGTTGAATTTTTCAATGAAAATTGGCGGAAATGATCTACTAATCATGGAGATTATCTTCACCAAGTTTCATAAAAAATTTCATCAATTTGCCTCCTCAAAATTATTGGTCCGTATTTAAAGACAAAAAAATGGTCCTCTTTAGATCTTTCCCCTATATATATATATATATATTAATTTAAATGATTGAATTAATAACTTAAGTGACGCGTCAAAAAATAAAAAGTAATTGATCGGTGTTTTTAGTAAACCCTACAAATTGGCCCATCACCTTTTGACATATCACTTAAATTATATATTAATTTAGTCATATATTAGTTGTTATGTATTATTACTCATACAAAATATTCTTTTGTGAAATTTGGACGATATCAAATTTAAATTTTTACTACTCGCAAATCTTTGTTAAACTCTAAATTAATTTCTCGCCGTCAAACCCCTGAAGACGTATTTCAATTACCCGAGGAACACTCCACTCAGTGCCAACCAAGCAGGACTATCTGGGGGGTGGGCAGGGGCATATCTACAGTGTGGCGAGGGAGTGCGCGTGCACTCCCGGCGATTTCGGTTTTATTTTTTTTAAAAAAAAAATAAAAAAATTTATAAGGACTTATGTGTATAAATTTATAGTTAAGGGTGTGTAACTGTAATAAAACTTAAGGAGGCTTATGTTCATTAATATATACCTAAAAGAGGAGTGAGTCACCGTGAGATCTCAATTAGCCATTTAGCCTCAATAGTCAATACCCCCTTTTTACTTCCTGCCTGTCTCCTTGCTCCGCCATTTGTGCAATTGAGTGTGATTTTCTCTGCTTTTTTTTTTTCTGCTGCTCTCCACAACTCACGCACAGGACAGCACTGCTACAGCTTACAGAGGTTCAGATCTATTTCCTTTTCTTTTTCTTCTACATTTAGTTTTAATTTTTAAATGTGCCAAACTTTATTAATATATATTTAGTAATTTCAAGAGGATATGCTGTGCAAATGATGGAGTTGCTAGTAAATTAATAAATTTTATATTGGAGACAATATATACTTCTCTCTTCCAAATATCAATGACCAGTTCCATTTGCACATTCTTAAATTTAAGAATAAATTAATTTCAATACAATTAATAATAAGAAAAAATAATCATCTATTATCATAAAATTTTACAGATTAATTATATTTAATATAAAAATTACAACTATCCAATTTTAGCTCTTATTAATTTGTCAATGGCTTTTGTACCCTTGTGACATAACATAAGGTCTCGTTTGGTTCATGAAAAGGAAATCAATTCTTTTATCTTTTCTATGGAGGTGAGAAACTAAAGTTTTTATCAAGTTTCTTTTCTTGTGTTTGGTAAAGTATGGAAATTATTTAGGTAAAAATATTATTGTCCAAATTTTTTATAATAAATGTTAGGAAATCACAAAGGAAAAAATCAATCTCATGAGTTTTGAGACGAATGACTTTACCTCATATTTTTTCCTTTATCAAGAAAGTGTTTCCGAAATTTGTTCTTACCAAACAAATGAAAAAAAAGACTTTCCTTTTTTAAGTGTTCAAATTTATAAACCAAACGAGACTTAAATGTTTGTTGGTTGCCGTTTGAGTCGAGTGGAAAGAGGTTGGAGTTTGAATCCGGCCTATCATTATAAAATTATATAAAAAGAAGAAAAAAAATCCTAAACTTTAGAATTTTTCCCTTATTTGGATTAGACAAAGTCATTATTGTCTTTAGGCAACTAACATCGTTATGTTTTTTCTATTCGACGGTCACTTTCTAAAATTGGATAAGAAAGCTTTATATGTTGCGCGAAACTAATATATAATATATACATGCCCATCTTAAAGGTGGGATCCTTTATCTTTAAAAAAAAGAAAGGAAAGGTCATTTATTTCAAGAGTTAATCGGATGAATTTTTTTTTATAAATTTTGGTTAAGACCATGATGATTTTTATAATGAGTAGATATTTCTTCATGAAATTTTATTAAAAAATTCAATTTGAAAGTGGGTATGATAAAAATTGACATATATGTTCAATTTCGGCCGTTGAGATTTTAAATGATCATGTTAGTGAGTTTTAAATTTGGCAGAGATGATCTACTCATTATAAATTGAGATTATATTCACAAAATTTTGTAAATTTTTTTATTTATTTAACCTTCAAAATGGATGATCTTTCTTTTTCTTAATTAAAAAGATAATTATCCTCTTTAGAGCCTGTCTATATACATATATATATAACATTCTATTTATGGAATTTAAACTTTTATGATACACAGATTTTGACACTTGATATATAATTGTTAAAAAAATGATAATTAAGATGTTTACTATAAAGGAAATTGACTCTTAATGTAATTTACTACAATACTATTTCAACATAATTAATTAAGAATAAAACTTATATATTATTATACTTTGGCACAATATTATATATAAATATATATATATATTGCTTTTGCCACAAGGTGTCTTAACACTTGTATTAGAATAAAACTAATCTCTGTTTAGAAAATTAGTTGTCCTCGGCCGTAAGTGTTTACATCAGAAGTCAAATTCTTGTATGTGAACAACAATAATTATATTCAAAAAATTAGAAACTGGATTCTTAGTACTGATACGTCCTAAAAATAAATAATAAAATTTTAATTTGTGATGGAGGGAGACAAATAAAAAAACTGAGGTACGTGGCAATCCAAATTATGAAAATCTCTACCTGAGATACACCTAATAACACAATTAAATAATTACCTACTTACCTATATAGTTTGTTTCTATAATTAATTAATATAATACTTCCAAGAGGCAATTAAAAAAAAGGGCTTATTAGAGAAAGATTTTCACACTAAGGCCAAGGAATAATTTTTTTTTAAATAAAGGGCCTATTTTTTATTTTATTGATAATATGACATGTGTCTTTTTTTTTATTATAAAATGACATCCCAACCCTTAAAATAAACTAAAAAAATATCAATATGCATTAAAATATGGACTGCAATATGAACTTTGCAGTCTATATTTCACTGCAATATGAACTTTGCAGTCCATATTTCACTGCAATGTGAACTTTGCAGTCTATATTTCACTGCAAATATGAACTTTGCAGTCCATATTTCACTGCAATGTGAACTTTGCAGTCGATATTTTTTAGTGCAAAGTTCATATTGCAGTCCATATTTTACTGCAATGTGAACTTTGCAGTCCATATTTTTAGTGCAAAGTTCATATTGCAGTACATATTTCACTGCAATATGAACTTTGCAGTTCATATTTTATTGCAATATGAACTTTGCAGTCCATATTTTTGTGAAAATTTCATTAAAAGGGGTAATTTAGGTAATACATAACATGTTTTTTATTAATTAAATGATATTTAAATTTATTCAAATACATTCATTTAAAATATAAAACAAAATAGGCATCTTACACTAATTACCAATTAAAAATAGGCCCTTCATTCAAATTACCAATTAAAAATAGGCCATTCATTCAAAAAAATATTATTCATTGGATTTTTGGTAAAAATCAATGTATAATAAGCCCTTCTACCTAATTTCTAGTACTTCCAAATAGTTAGTGCACCTATAAAATACAAATATACAACGCTCGTCATTTACATACAATATATAGGGAATAATCTCAAACCATATCACTGACAAAAGAAAAAAAAATTAAAAATTTTGAAGTCTCAATGGGAGATATCATACTCATTAGGTTCATTTGCTTGGCTATATTCTTGGGTACGGTCTCATTGGAAAAGGTATATTTAATTATATTGGTTATAATTTTTCTTTGTATTTCTTTATTAGTTTGCGCTTTTATTAATTATTTTATAATTAAATGAGTGGAAAGGTTCTAGTAGTGAAAAATTCGTATTTTAGGTCATTTCTAATGGTCATTTCTATTCAACTAAATTTTTATGATAGAAAAGTCAAATAAAAAAATATACTCAAATGGTATTTTCTATAACTATTTTTATGTGATGTGGAAGATAAGTCGCATTGGTAATTTCTATCATCATTTCGATCTACATTATTTCTACATATAGAAATGGTGATAGAAATTCCCTATATAACATAGCACATTCTCATTAAATATTATAAAACCTACTAATTCTCTCTCTTTTTAAATAAGTGACAAGTAAGGAAGAAATGCAAAAATAATCATGATAGAAAAAGAAAATATAAAAAATATGCTCTAATGGAGTTTTCTATAATCATTTCTATGTGAGGTGGAAGTTGAGTCACATGAAAAATTTCAATGTTGATAAATTTTTCAATGTGACAGTACATTCTCATTAAATATAAGAAACCCACTAATTCTCTCTCATTCTTAAATAAATGCCGAATAAGATAGAAAAGTAAGATATAAATAGTACCATTGGAGAAACTTTATTTAAAACTTTTCTATCTTTACAATTATATTGCTAAATAGATACAAAAATGTATTAAAAGTAGCATGACACATATGATATAAATAAATTTATAAAACATACAATTAAAAATGGCTTTAGTAAAATTAAATTAATTAATAATCTCTCAATATTTGATCATGACTAACATTATACATGAAATATAATAATTTTATTACATTCAGTCATCTTATGCTTTATGTTAAATATAATTAATAATATTATTCAAAAATATAAAAGGATAAAAAAATATATAATATTTTCCTACGTGGCAGGGACTGGGCAGTGACGCAGTGTGTGGACCTGAGGAAATAACAGTGAAAGAGGTAGCAACAGGAGCAACCGAGCAAGATATAACAATAAACCTGAGTGGGCTGTGACCATTACAAATGACTGTCAGTGCACTCAAAACAATGTGATATTTTAGAGTGTCCTGCTTTTCAGTATGCCAAGATGGTGAAACCTCCAATTGTGTCCAGTCCTGATGGGACCTACTGCCACCTCAGCAAGCCCATTCCTCCCCATTCTTCTATCAACTTCAGTTATGTTTCTGATATGATTATTTTCAAGCCAATCCACTCTAATGTTACTTGTCCTTGATTAGATATTTAGGCTCCGTTTGATAGTAATATGAAAAATAAAAAAAAAATTAATTAATTTAGGTGAGAAGATAGAAAATAAGTTGAAGGATGTGGTCAGATTAACCATTACTTTTTGCTTTTTTTCATGACAAAATTTTCTTTGAGTGATGAGGGAGAAAATTTCCCACAAAATATTAAAGGAGGATAGATGACATATACTCACAAAATGAGTATGAGATGGAGAGTATATCACCATATGCCTCAACTTATTTTCCATCTTTTCATTCAAATTAGTTGTTTTTATTTTTATTTTCTATGTTGCTATCAAACGGAGCCTTAGAAGATTATTTTTGGGTTGTGTTAACACATGTTTTAAAGATAAACGTTAAGGGGCCAGTGTTAAAATAAAAGGAGAAGTTATTATTAGAATTCTGGTTTTACTTTTGTGTATCATTTAACCGATGTGATTAAATGCCGAATTTTGGATATTGAATGTTTAACAAAATCTTTGAAAAATATGTTTGTTTATATGAAAATGAACCTTTGAATGGATAAAGTTATTATCAAATTATATGGTTATTGATTTTTTCTAGGGATTCACTAGAAAAAGAGAAACTCAGACCCTAAAGTGTTATTTTATTTAAAACAAAAAGTGCGAATGAAAAATCCAAATATGGAAAAAAAAAAAAAAAAAGGGCCTTAAAGTATGATTTACTAAAATTAAAAGTGAGAATGAAAAGCCCAAATCGATGAATTACTCTTGATCCGGTTCTTCTAGAGTAATGAAAATTACTTTAAAGGTAAAATTATAAATATTAATCGTTGATTCTAAATTGAAGTATTAAGATTATGAGTTCTCGTCGATAGAAGTATTGGCGAGAAATTTATTAAATACATGCTAATTAAACTGTTTTAAAATGAACGTTTATATCTTTTACTTTTAAAGTCGGATATGTGACATAAATCAGACCTATAAGAGAATGGGCTTCGTGAATATCGCAACTTAACTTTTTTCCTTTTTGACAGGGGCACAACCGAACTCACAAACTAAACAGAGTTTCTACCAAAGAATTAGAAAAAAAAAAATGTATAGTTCAGTTCTCTATGTTGAGTATTTACTGTTCATTTGATTCGAGTTTTGATTTGTTTATGAAAAATTAAAATAATAAATTCACACTAAAAGTTTACATAAAGAGATTGAATTATAAGTTAATAAAACTCGAACTTTTCTTCTGAAGTTACCATTTTAACTTCTAGGAATGAACGAAAAGTCAAATTAAACGAATAAATAATTTTCTAAATGCTAAAGATTGAATATTAACTCTGAATTTTGAGTTCTTAATGGAACCTCTAGAGATGTTTGTTTGAAATTTTCTGTTCCTAACGTTAGATGTACTTGTTTTGTTTTGCTCTAATTTTTTTATTTGATTTTTTTTTGAAAACTGTAATTATTTAGTATTTGAATAAACCTTCTTTAGTCAATATTATTGTTTGAATTTTTTTTTTTTTTTTTTATCACTAACAACACGAGCAACCGCCTAATAAATGCCAAAAATTGGAAAGGCCAAATGAACAAGATTCCGGCTTTGCGCCGGATGGTTGAGAGGTAATCCATACAAATAAGGAAAAAAAGATTTTGAATCCTAAAAAATTGTATATGGAATGAAAAATAGGAGGTTAGGGTTGAGAAAAAAAAATTATCTTATGAAGGATTGATATGAATATACAAAAATAAAGATTGGAGGACTTGGATAAAAATTATCCTTTTAAGAGTTAAGACGAAAGATGTATAAATACAAAATTAGATTTATAGTGTTTTGACACTTGTTATTACTAGTATTACGATATTCCTTTTGAACTCTCGAACATATTCTCACTTGTATTTGAAAAAAAATTGGATAATGGCGTCTTTTATATCCCTAACAACAAATAAGTCACTTGCAAAAACTTTTGTATATAACAAAATGTTATAAGCCAAATTTTCATGATTTTAAGTTATTTGTTTTTATATATTTTAGGATAATAAATTTAATGGTTGGTTTGTTTTAAGAGAGTAATTAGGGATATTGGGTGGTTAGGTTATTAGTGCTTAAAGTAGTAGAGGTCATTAGTTTCATATAATTCCTATTTAAGGTGCTTTTATGCAAGTAAAATGGATGTTGAATTTTGCACATATAATTTAAAGAGTTCTTTGGCTCTTTAATGGAGGACCGGTTTGCCTAAAATTAAACCGCTTTTAAAAGTTTCGCCCCCATCGAAGCAGATTTTCTCCCTTATTCTTATTCTAAATTTTTATTTTTACAACGAGATCGTAACACAAAAATATCCCAATCTACTAATATCAAATTAAGCATGCCCAAGTTTAGCTAAGATATGCTACCAAATCCTTCTCACGCAATGAGAAGAAAAGGCCTCCCCCAAATTAAATGTACCAAAATTCATTTTTTTTTAAAAAAACACACACACGTAAAGAATCTGCATACAATTAAGCATATATTACTAAGAATTTGTGCAATGCCCGGATAATATATATTAACAATGAATAATTAACGTCTTCCTGATGGACCCCGAAATGGACGGGCGTTTTCGTACATAGTTTAATTAAATGACTATTGAACTTTGCTTGTCGTGTTATAGGTAAAATAAAAAATAAAAAATTCGTAGCCTATACATTAGTGGCATTTTTAGAAATAAAAGTTTGATTTTAAAATAAGTGTTTTTGTTCCTGTTGGGATTCATCCATTTAGCAGGATGTCCTGTGTTCAATTTTAAATTTGCTGTACGTATAAATTCCTTTGTAGTCAATGGTAGACTGAATTCCGCGAACGGAGATTAGTTCACATATAATAAGGTGCGGAGACTAAAAAAAAAGGTTCCATTTGAAAGTCTGATTATTTCATAACAAATTATAAATACCTAGAAACTTGTGAATATTTCACAAACACATGCGTGTGAGAATCCCAACGGAACCCCTGTGCCTCTCACACGTGGGCTTTTAATGATTAGGGTCACCAGTAAATTTTCTGGAAAAACGGACGAAAGTGTGTTTTGTATCCTTTTGAGGTACAACGCTGTTTGCGCAACTAGAGTGAGTTCGGGAACTATATTACGATATGAGAAGGTGTTAGGCACCCACATCGTCCTTTCGGTGTCTAAATAAACATGCTTATTCTCATATTTTACGCACTTATTTATTGTTTTAAGGCCTGAATGTGCTCATGCATAAGTATTACTAACATGCTGGATTAACGGCACGGTTTACGAGGCAAAAATAACGAAAATCACCGAAGACTGATTGGGTCCCGCCCAAGACCGATCGGTCAACCACAACATTATACTGATTTCTCAGGTTCTGGTATTTTGGAAACCATACAAAGGTTAATTAAGAACAGATTAATAAGATATCATCGTATCTATAGTTTAACTCTAGTTTAATAATGCATTTGTATAGATTTATACAAGCTACCCTGGCTAGTGTTGGATTTCACAACATACGTGCAATATATAATTTTTACAGATTTCATACATATATGGGAAGCAATCAAATAGATTAAAACAGATTTTAAGGGATTAACAACATACCTTTATTCCGAATACAAGTTTTTGTTTCGATTGATATTGAAAAAGTATTACAAGTTTAACTAGTCTAACAAATTCAAATACAACACTATAAGTGTAGTATGGAGTCGTTATTCACATATCTACAATGTTACAATGTGTTTCTATCTTTAGATCTAAGATTGATATCTATCTTTTAGGTGGTTTCGAGCATTTGCTCTTTTGTCTAGCCTTCTCCAGTTCCGGTAGTTCTTTTTTTTTTCTCTCCGAGCTCTCTCTTCGCCTTGCCTCTATTATGAGGCTCTCCCTACCTTTTCTCTTTGCTTAATCTAGCACATATAGGGGAAATTGTGCTTCTGTTGTTAATGACCGATCTGGATACTGATAAGACTAACTCGGTGGTGATGCAGACTGATCCGTCGACGAAGAAAATCACGCTTGGCTTAAAATCGATCGGCATGTGGTGAAGACCGATCGGTCTTGGATGGCTTTAAGATGAAAACCAATTGGCATTCGGTGGAGACTAATCAATCTTTTGTGAGCAAAATTTACAACCTGACTTCTTTGAGCTATTTCTCTTGCATTTTTTTGAAATGTGACTTCTCGATGTTATCGGTGTCCAAATATATCCTTTCTTGGTACTGTTTGCGACTAGTGCTTGATTTTAGATTTCTTCCAAGTCCGATTACATTTTCTCGGAGAACAAATATCATCTTCTTCCAAGAATTGTAAAATGGGGTGTTTACAACGCATGCGTGTGTATAACCAATCAATTAATCTCATTAAAATTAAAATTACAATCAAAATCATATGATATATTTTTTTACTCTGTCACAGAGGTATTCCCATATGTTGGCGCAGTAGCCACAGTTAAATCATATGATATATAGCCATGTAGGTTTCGTAGTTCCTACCAATTACTTCTTGTTACATTTATCTACCAATATATACAGGCCTCAAAATTTAATCTATCTTATGTTTAATTTTGAGTACATATCTAAGCGAGCTATATGCCCCATGATTGACTATTTTACTTTTACTCGCCATCACTCGTAGCTGTTTATTTTTTTTAAAAGAAAATCTCTGATGCCGGATTATATTGAAATTTTATTTAGCGAAAAATGATAATAGTTTGTTATAATAAAATGGGGTAACATTTCTAAGAGGGATTTCAAACCGTCAATCTAAAACAATGATATACATATCAATTTAAATAATCCAATTAATAGTATAAGTAATTTGTAAAAAAGTAAAAAGTAATTGTTCGGTGTTTTTAGCGGATCTCGGCCAATCACCTTTTGACATATCAGTTGGAGTATATATTAATTTAGTTATATATGTTAGTTGGTACGTACATCATACTTTTCTCTCCCAACCAAGCAGGACTATCCAGGGAGGTCCTTATTGGAAACAATACTTCTCTCTTTCAAGTCCAATGACTAGTTCCATTTTCACACTCTTTAATTTAAGAATAAATTAATTTTAATATAATTAACGGTAAAAAAATAATAATTATTTATTATCATAAAATTTGATACATAAATTATACAAATTTCTTAATTTAAAACAAAAATAAATAAATTGTATTTAATTTAAAAATTACAAGTATTCAACTTTAGCTCTTATTTTGGAATGTCTTTTATGTCTTGGCAGGATAGTCATAAATGATTGTTGGTTGACATTGGACTAGAGTATTGGAGTTTGAATCCGCCCTATCATCGTAAATTTTATAAAAAAAAGGAAAAAAAAACCTTAAACTTTAGCGTTGTTTCCTTATGTGGATTAGGCAATATAATGTCTTTAATTAGGCAACTAACGTACTTTTGTTTTTCTGTTCACAAGTCTTTGTCCAACAATAGTTTTGAGACAATCACTTTCTAAAATTGGATAAGAATGCTTTATATATTGAACCAAACTAATATACCATATATACATGCTGACTTTAAAAGTGTGCTGGTTTCTCACTTTAAGAAAAAGAAGGCTATTTCAAGAGTTAACTAGATGAATTTTTCATAAATTTTTGTGGAGATCATCATCTTTATAATGAATAGATCATCTCCACATAATTTTATTACAAAATTCAATTTGAAACTGTGTATGAAAAAAATTGAAATATATGTTCAATTTTGACTGTTGAGATTTTAAATGATCATCTCATTCACTTTTAAAATAAAGCTTTTGATAATATTTGTTAGATGCGATCAGAGGGAGATGTAAGTATTGTTTAAGGGAGGGCCATGGTCCCCCCCCCCCCCTTAGACACCCCGATCTGTGACCCTCACAAGAACCCATTTGCATCTAGAAATAGAACATAAGGACATGTGATATGAATCACCAAAATACTCCAACAAATGGAAAGACGGAATCCGTTCCGACGTTTCAGACGCCCAAACAAACGGGGACGAGACCCGGGGGTCGCATTTGCGGATTCTCACAGTGGCGACTCTGCTGGGGACTGTTAGAAAACTAGACTCTTATATGTGGACTTTTGTTTATCTGTTGAATACTCGCTTTTACTGCTTTCCCTACTTTTGTGGATTGATTGAGAAGAAACCTTTTTCTAAAAAAATGGGAGTTTTTCAAAAATACGTAATAAAGATAATGATATTTGTGAAATCAACCTTTCGAACTTTACACGCACTTTCACAAATCATGCATTGGTTCTACGAGTGTGAATTTACCCCAAACCCTCGGAAGTATTATAAGTGAGTAGGGAGTTGGCTTGCTTGGGCCAACATAAACCGAAAGCATTTACTTCCACTCTCCTTGGCCAAGTACGCCCCCGAGGTATATCGAGTGACGAGAACACTCACGTACCCGCCCCTGGGGTATATTGCAAGGTCTTGCCAAATAGGAAGGAGCCTGAAGCCTTAACCGTTCGTACACCTACGCTGCATATAAAATTGAGTCGGCTAAAACACTTGTCAAACAGTCGTAGGGGATGTACCACCCTGCGGCTTACTTATAACACCTTTTTGAAACCCGAGTCTTTTCTCGGCGATTTTTAGTGGTTCTTTTGGCAAAAATCGAGTCACCTCTTCGTCTTCCTTCATCTTCGCCACGTGATTTCGTCTACAGCCGTGGACAACAACAGCCTGAAAGGTTGGGCCGGTCGAGACCATACCGGAAGACTAGTAAGACCAAGCACACCCGAAATGGCCGATGGACGCGAGAATCAAGAGACAGATCATAGCCTGGCCGAGGCATCTGTAGTCCAACCAACTTTAGCCGAGATGCACTGTTTGTTGATGACCGTTAGCAAGAGTTTGGCAAGCCTCGCGACCAAGCAACAGAGTACCAGAATTCGAGTAGAAGAATTGTCAGCCGAACGAACTGCACCACCAGGGTTTGAACGGCTACCACTAAATCGAGATCAGAATCAAGGGCAGTCATCGCAAGTACTTCCCCCAATCCAAGGAACCAATCCACCCCAAACAGGCCCCATCATAGCCGGCCCCGTTTAGACCGATAACCAAAATCAATGGGCCCCAGATTCAGGCTCCACTTACCAACAGCAAGAGCCACCCATCATCTGGCCACAACCTCAGCAAGGCCTTGATCTCCAATACCAGCCATGGCCACAAGTCTCCGCAAGACCTATTCCACCACCGGCCCCGGTAGCCCCTCCCAATGAGTACCCAGACATCAACCGACTTCGGGCAGCGTATGCAGAATCAGTTATAGCTCGGGAACAGCCCGATGAGGTGTCGAGAGATAGTGAAGAAATGAAGAAACTGAAAGAGTAGATGAAGGTTCTGCAAAGAGGAATTTCTCTGATAAAAGGTGCAGACGAAATTACAGATATGAATGCCTTCTCACTCTACCCAGAAGCAAGATTACCCTAGGGATTCAAGCTCCATTCCATCACCAAATTCACAGGAACCACACCCCCAAAAACTCACCTCCAATCCTACATCAGATCTATGCAAGTGTCCGGTTGCGGAGAGCCAGAGTTGGCTCAAGCCTTTCATATGACTCTCACGGGGGCCGCCCTGAGATGGTTTTTTGATCTGGAGAGGCACCACACACAAACTTGGGGAGATATTGTCAAGGAGTTCATGACCAAATACGGGTCCAATGAGGATTTAAAAATTACCCGTAAACACCTAGAAATAGCCAAGTAAGGCGAGAAAGAAAGCTTCAGCGATTTCGTCACACGCTGGAGAGAGATGGCCTCCCAAATGTCCAAACGGCCCGATGAAGAAGAGCAGTTGGAGATCATACAGAAGAATTTCACCCCAGCTGTACTGAGTTGCATGGGAAAGCATGTGTTCCCACACTTCAGAGCCCTGTTGAGTATGGGGTCACAAGTAGAGGAAGAATTGGCCAAAAAAGCAGAGATTGATACCAAGAAAGCCTCATACACCGGGAAAAAGACAACCACTCCAGCCGTGAATCAATTAAGCTCGTACCCATATCAACAAAACCCATTCCAACAAGCCCCTCCGATGAGTTGGCCTGCACAAGGAGACTCTTCGAGCACCGAGGCCAAGAAAAGGAGAAACTTCTGCACCCTTCCCACCACCCTGGTCAAAAGCCTGGAACTACTCCGAAAGGCCGGACTGATCACTCCACTCAACCCGCGCCCCCCACCAAACCCTATTCCCAGCACCTGAAGAATGAATGAGAACTGTGCATACCATCAAGCAGCGGGCCATGACACGGAACGCTGCTTGGCCCTTCGCCATCGTATCCAGGACCTCATTAAAGCCGAAACCATTCCCGCACCCGGCGGGCCCAATATTACCAACAATCCCCTTCCCAACCATGCTCCACCTGCATGAATTAACGCCTTAACCACTGATAAGGAAGGCTTTAATCCCGTAGGACTCATTCTGGATGACCCAGCCTATAAGGCACCTGTTGTGTTGCCAGCTAAGGCTCAAGTTGCCCCAGGCCTCAATCCGATAATTGACCAATGGATGGCTAAGATGAACTTCCTACCCGAGCAGGGTTTAGGAAAGGCAAATCAGGGGATCCCATAACCATTCACAATCAAAACTAATCCCGAAAAATCTAGGATAGGATGAACCCAGGATAAGAAAAAACAGCCGTGGAAGCTCCGAGGCCACCCCAAGGAGACAATCTATATGACATAAACCTCCCTCAGAACTTTCAGTTAGTCGACAGAGCCAGAGTCATCAAAAACCCCAGAAGGATCAGACCCAGCATCTCTTTGGATATAATAAATTACCCGTTCAGGAAGGGTATACCAGCCACCGCCAATGGATACCGAGAAAGCACCACCTCCTAAAGAAATAGGAGAAGATCGAGTACTGGAATAGTTGAAGAAAACCCAGGCACACATCACCATTTTGGGCCTCTTGGTTGCCTCCAAATCTCACAGGACCGCCTTCATCAAACTCCTAGATGAGGCCGTCATATCATCAAATTCCACACCAGAACAACTACCAAACATGATTGGGTCGCTCACAGTCCAAAGAAGTCTGTCATTTTCGGATGAAGACTTATCTCCATTGGGGAGGAAACACAGCCTGGCCCTCCATATCACTGTCCGAACTCAAGGAAAAATCCTGCCGCAGGTCCTCATCGATAACGGGTCAACTATAAACGTCTGCCCCCTGAAGACCGCCAAATGCCTTGGTATATTGGATTCAGAACTTTCTTCGTCAGTCGTAACCGTCAGGGCCTACGATAACACTAGGAGGGCCGTTTTGGGCTCCCTAAAGCTCGATCTCATGGTCGGTCCAGGAAACTTTCCGGCCAATTTTCAAATCATAGACATTCCCTCCAGTTTTAACCTCCTGTTGGGAAGAGCATGGCTACACGACATAGGAGCACTCCCCTCCTCCATACACCAGAAGATCAAGATACTGTTCGAAGGGAATATAATAATTATCCAAGGAGATCCTGAGAAGACCTTAGCAGATCTGGAATTACCTGTTTTGGGCATCGGGAGCCAGATCATACAGTTGGGAGGCTTTTCTTACGAGCCTCAAGTACAAGCTCTCACCACCCAGAGAATCGAGTATCTACCCCCTGATAATATTCCCGATCTCAGCACCAAGATCACAAATATACTGAGAATGGTGAAATACTTACCTGGAGCCAATCTGGGAATGGGACAGCCGAGATTACTTCAAGCCTTGGAACCAGTAACAAGGTACGAAAGGGAAGGTTTGGGGTACCAACACACCGAAGAAGACAACCAAGAAAAAAAGAGCCGAGGGCATTAGTATCCGAGTTTTAGCTCTCTGAATAGGTTTTTCGTCAAAGAAGGAGAGGACTTTTCCTTTTGCGGCTTTCAAGAGTCTTGGAGAAACAGCAACGGAGAGAACCTTCCAGGATGAAATATCTTCTATGAAGAGGACCTGTATGTCAAGAAAAACGTTATACACAGTTTCTCTACCAAATTGACGATTGGGCCGAAAGAAGAGAATCAAGACAAAGAAGAAGAAGAAGAGGAAGAACTGATCGAAGATCTCTTCGACATCATGACCCTAGGGGATGACGAGCCAAGAGACGACCCTGTACACCTGATACACGATGATCTGGATTACCAAGAAAAAGGGGAAAATAGTGAAATTATAAGGGTGAGAGGTAAGAGTGGGGGTAAGACTAAGGAGGAGTCGCTCCTAGATTTACTTTTTAAACTTGTACCTGTAAACACTATTATCAATGAAGAAAACTCTGTTTTGCGTTATCCTGTTGATTTTAATTCTGTAATTGCTTATATGGAGATGGAAAGACTAAAAGAACACCCTGAACGAGAGGAGCAGCGTATACAGAGCGAGGAAGGAGACACTCTCGTGATTAACCTCGGGACAAAAGATGAAAAAAAAGAGGTCCGTATTGGGGCAAGTCTAAGTGAGACAGAAAGAGAGGAATTCACACAAACTCTGAATGAGTATGTGGATATCTTCGCCTGGTCCTATGCAGATATGCCGGGTTTGAACAGCCAGATAGTCATGCACAAGATATACACTAAGCCAAAATTTAGGCCCGTCAAGCAGAAGTTGAGAAAACTAACGCCAGAATGGTCCTTGAAGGTAAAAGAAGAAGTAATGAAACAACTGAGTGTGGGGTTCTTACGGGTGATCGAGTACCCCTCATGGTTAGCCAACATTGTGCCCGTTCCAAAGGCAAATGGGAAAGTCCGCATGTGCGTAGATTACCGAGATCTCAATAACGCTTGCCCAAAGGACGATTTTCCCTTACGCAACATTGATCTAATAATAGATAATACTGCTAACCATGCCTTGAAATCATTCGTGGACGGTTTCACCGGGTATAACCAGATCAAGATGCACCCGGATCACCAGGAAAAAATAGCATTCATCACATCGTGGGGAACATACTGTTACACCGTTATGCCATTCGGGCTGAAGAATACCGGAGCAACATATCAGAGGGCAGCAACAGCTATCTTCCACGACATAATTCACAAAGAAGTAAAGGTGTATGTAGACGACATGATAATCAAGTCAAAAGAGAGGGAATGCCATGTACCAGCCTTGCGAGCCTTCTTTGACCGACTCCACCAGTATCATATGAGACTCAATCCACAGAAATGTGTATTCGGAGTAACCAAAAGAAAACTCCTGGGCTATATCGTCAGTAAGAAAGGAATCGAGGTAGACCCTGCCAAAGTTCGAGCTGTCCAAGACATGCCCGAGCCTCGTACCGAGAAAGAAGTCCGAGGATTTTTGGGTAATTTGCAATACATCAGCAGGTTTATCTCGTAGCTTACTCAAACTTGCGAACCCATCTTCAAACTCCTGAGGAAGTCTTCACCAGGAGAATGGGACGATCAGTGCCAGGAAGCTTTTGATAAAATAAAAGACTACCTCTCTAAACCCCCAGTGTTAGCCCCACCACGGACCGGACTGCCACTAATTCTATACTTGACCATCATCGATTCGGCTGCAGGGGCCATGCTTGCCCAACATTTGACCGATACATGAAAAGAACAGGCCATCTACTATGTCAGTAAGAAATTATCCCCATTTGAGATAAATTACACGCCGTTAGAGAAATCATGCACCACTCTCGTCTGGGTAACGCAGAAATTATGGCATTACATGCTAGCTTTCCCGGCCATCTTGGCATCACGAATTGATCCGTTAAAATACCTCTTCGAGAAACTGGCTCTCTCGAACTGCATGGCAAAATGGTTATTCTTGCTCTCAGAATTTGACATCACCTACATGACTCAGAAGGCAGTCAAAGGCAAGATCATAGCTGATTAACTAGCCCACAATCTGATATTGGGGGACATGCTAGAAGAAGCCGAGTTCCCGGACGAAATCATCATGAATGTCGAGATCGATGAAGACTGAAAATTGTACTTTGACGGGGCCGCCAACCGAAACGAAAACGGGATAGGCATCCTGTTAGTCTCTCCAGACCAAACTCACTCTCCGGTTTCATATCGTCTAGACTTCTTCTGCACCAACAACATGACCGAGTATGAAGCCTGCATAATCGGGTTAGAAATCGCACTCCAAAGGGGTATAAAGAGAATACATGTATACGGAGATTCAGCATTAGTGGTCCACCAAGTTTTAAAGGAATGGAAGATCAGAGGTGAAAAGTTAGTCCCCTACCTTGCCCGGCTGGAGGATGTCGCCGGAAGATTTGAGTATTCAGAGTTCTTCTATATACCCAGGTCACAAAACAGTTTTGCCGACGCATTAGCAACCCTGGCATCTATGATCGATATCCTGGAGGGGATAGAAGAAATAACTCTTACAGTACAAAAAAAATCAGGACTAGCACACTGCATGACCCTTGAGGTAGAGAATAAAGAAAACGGGAACTTAACCGCCTGGTTTTACGACATTTGGAACCTGCTGAAAAACCGTCAGTATCCCGAGCAAGCAGACAAGAGAACACGAGTTACGCTCAGAAGATTAGCATCAAGATTCATACTTTGCGCCGGGAGGCTATATAAGAGGAATTACGACGGAGCCCATCTCCAATGTCTCACTGAAGAAGAGTCCGTCAAAGTGATGGATCAGATACATGGGGGTGATTGTGGACCTCATATGAGCGGTCATACACTTGCTCGTAAAATCATCAGGCAAGGATATTACTGGTTTACCCTGCAGAACGACTGCGTTAAACACGTGCGCCGTTGCCACAACTGCCAAATCTATGCCAAATCCCAGAAGATCCCCCCGAAAGAATTGTACAACATGACTGCTCCCTGGCATTTTACAACCTGGGGAATCGACATTGTTGGGAAGATTTCGCCCAAAGCCAGTAACAGCCATGAATTCATACTAGTGGCCATCGACTACTTCATCAAGTGGGTAGAAGCCGAGTCTTTTCAAACCCTTGACGCCAGAAAGGTTGCCCGATTCATCAGACGGAATATTATCTGTCGGTATGGGGTCCCACATGAGATCATCTCGGACAACGGCACTCACTTCGAAGGAGAGGCTAATTCCATCATGGAGGAATACGGTATTACCCGACACAGATCTTCGCCGTATAGACCACAGACCAATGGAGCAGTTGAAGCCGCCAACAAGAATCTGAAGAGTATCCTAAGCAAGATGACCGACACCTGCCGGGACTGGCCAGAGAAATTACCATATGCATTGTGGGGATACCACACCACCAAGAGGGTCTCCACCGGGGCAACCCCATTTTCCCTTACATACGAGATGGAAGCAGTCCTCCCTGTTGAGTTAGAGGTCCCCTCTCTCAGAGTAATGCTAGAGAATCAAGTCAATGAACTGGAGTGGGTCCAGGCACGTTATAACGAGCTGGCCCTACTTGATGAAAAAAGATTGAAGGCCGCGTACCACCACCAAGGGTATAAGAAGAGAATTGCTCGAGCATTTAACCAGAAAGTGAAGACTCGGGGTATCAATGAGAAAGAAATCGTATTGAAAGAAATTCGAGAGCCAGCTAGGGACCCAAGGGAAAACTTTGGACAGAAGTGGACATGGTCGTACATCGTCAAAGAGATTGACACCGAGGGTGCTGCCATACTCAAGACTTGGACGGACAATTACTGCATTCACTAGTCAACATGGATCGACTGAAGAAGTATTATCAATAGATGTAACATATACAGATAAGAACTACGTAAACCTGAGCCCCAACTCAAATTTGGGTTTTTAAAAAATCAAAAAGGGGAACGTAGGCAGCCTGAGAAGTGACTTCAGGCCCGGTTTAAACATTATAAAGAAATTTATTTTCCACAAACAGTCCTTCGTATATTATTAAGGTGGTTCAGAACACCGAAAGTTACAAAGGAGATACAACATACAGAAAAACCTAATCCCTAGGGGTTGGCCAAGCAGGGTCCTCAGTAGCCAAGTCAATTCGGGCCTCATCAAGGAAATGGAACGCAAGGACAATACTCTTCTCTGAAGGCTCGGAATCCATGAAACAGAACCACTCCATTTAGAAAGGATCGTCAATTAGCTCCCCTTCCAAAGACCCCCAACGAGAACAGATGATGTCAGCCCGGAGGGGCCTGGTAATACCGAAACGGGCATAGTTGAACTGACGAGTCAATCGAGCACGCAACATTCTCTCTACCAATAAAAAAACATGCGGGGTCACAAACTTAGACTCAGAGGAGAAGTTGTTCAGACCAAGGGGAATGTCCTGAGGAACGTTGAACTGCCGAAGAAGACGTCCTGGGAGATAAAAAGAGGTAAACCAGAGTTCGCGAAGCCGAACATAGTTCTGACCCCCTGTACTAAGCACCCCGTTAAAACCCACCGATCGAAAACGCTCCAACAGCCACATGTATAGCAAACGAGGGCTTCCCTTGAAAAAGGGTGACGCTCCCCTCTGGAGATCGTCTAGGCCGTTCAAAGTCTCTGCAAGAACGATAGGCACTATGGACTCCCCATTCCTAGCATGGTAAATCAGACTCAGAATAGTCGGATCAACATGGGAAGAGCCCGTCACCAGTAACATATCGAAAACAAGACAGATCAAGGCTACCGTAGTACGCCTCACACTATAAGAAGCTCCCTCTCTTCATAATGATGAAAAAACCTCACCATTTTATGGAGGTCAAGAAGCCCGTCGACAATGAAACCATCACAGGCCGCTTGGGGAATAGCCAACATAGCAATCAGCATATCTCGAGGACCGATTTCTTTTATAAGAACAGCCATCGGAAGACGAACATCAGAACGCAATAGCCAGGAGAACTCTTCGTAAGTTGGGCAGAGCTCATCTAGCCCAAAACGAAAAAGATGATCCGCAGGGCTCCAGAAATACAAAGCACCTAGCAAAAAGGAAAAATCTACAGGACGATGGCACCAGCCCGTTAAAGGGCTAAAGGCACCAAAATTCAAGCCATTTTCAGAAGATATCAGAGCATTCCGGGCTTTAACATAAGAGAAATCAGAATTTGTGCAATAAGAAGACATTTTTTGAAGGTGTGGGGATAAAGGAAGGAAGATGGGTGTATTTATAGCAAAAAAGAGGGTCCTGTGCCTGTTTGTCGCGCGACAAACCCATACCCAGGGGCGATTGTCGTGCGACAATCCCATTTAGGATTACCTTATTTTTGTTTTCCTTACACATAAAAGTCATTTCTTGCCAAAAGAATCACTTCTGGATGCTTTCTTGTTCTCACTTTGTTCTTTTGCAGGAATCCTATGTGTCACTACGCTACAAGGTATGGCTCCTAAAACACCGACTCGTATATATATATATCTTCCACCAACAGAGAATAATAGTATATCATCAGACACAAATAAAGATTTTCATAAATCCAATGAAGAAACAATTTTGAAAACTAAATTTCTGTCTAAAAACAAGTCTATTAAAATAAAAACTACGTATCTGTTCCAAACTAATAAAAGTGCAGAAAAGAAAAAGCTAATCTACTCGAGCGCATTTTGACACGCTCCCACTATCACTCGAGCCCTCCTCGGGAGTAAGGTCAACCACTGGGACGCCTGGAGTAGGAGGAACTGCGGCTTGGGAAGGCCCCGTCGACTGGACAGGAGCCATAGGACGGATCACTGAGGACCGAGAATGCCTGGAAGTTCGACTACTACTCCTCCGAGATTCCGTCCGGGCATGAGAAGAAGTCAGGGGGTCGTCCGGCAGTAAAGAAACGTCAATAGCCCTCTGATAGTCACGCATGTATGCTGGAGGGTCTCAACCGACGTACTGGAGCAGGTTCCAGCTGTAGAGATACTGGGCGTGCCAAGCCCGCAGATCTGCCACCCGTACACTCACCCGCTATAAAAGACATAAGATAAAAGAATCAACACAGTAAAAATAAATAAATATGGATATTAAAGTATCAAGAGAAGATGAAGTAAGTACCTCATCACCAGGGCGACCACCCAAGTAGTCAAAAGCATCCTCAGGAAGAGGATACTCAGGGACAGTGTATCGATGTAAACCGGCGCCGACATAAGAGATATCTCTGGAAAGTGGGGGTAGATCTACCCAAGGAATGAACGACCCCGCCGGAACATTAGCAGAAGTGGACCCCCCCTCCTCGCGAATAGGGAACAAAAAAGGGCGAGAAGATGAGCCGCCGAGACCTGGTGATTGGGCTGGAGGGCCCATAGTAGTCGACGAAAGAGGGGTCAGTGTAGTGTAGGTACGGACACCTGAAGGATCCACCATAGCCGTCGCTCTCAAAGGCGGGACCCCACTAGAAAGAGTAGTCGCCGCAACAGGAGGGGTCCGCCCAAACTGCTCATAATCTGCCCCAAGGTCCGCAGGCTCCTAGGACTGCTCGAAAAATCTTACTCTCCCCTCAGCAGCCTCGGCAGCATCGAAAAGGACCTCCAGAGACACAGAAAGGCCAGTAGGAAACTCAAAGCCCTCAGCACGCTGCTCCTCCATGGGCGTCGTCTGAGGCCGCTGCTCCGGAGCTGCCGTCGTATCACCTCCCTCACCTACTGATCTATCACCACCCTCGACAGTAGCAGGAATGTCCCTCTCTCCCTCGGGGTCCTCATCCTCGAAATCCAAAATATTGTCCCTCTGATCAAGGACAGGTGGCAGGTGACCCAGAACCGTCCTAACTAGGTGGGTTTGTCCTTGTATATAATGGGGATCGCCTCCCAACGCCCGATATCTCTCATAGAAGACCCGTCTCCGAGTCCCCTTCGGCTACCTCATCAAGTAACGGGCGGCGAAAGCAGCGTAGTCTCCCTCCTCAGTGAACGTCTGAAAGTCAAGCCCGTCAACCAAGGCCTGCACCGTCACCGGGTCGATCTCACTCGTCTGTCTCATCAGAACCGGTGGAAATAGTGAAACTCGAGGCCACTGGGTCGGTGTATGCTGGTGAATAACTCTCTCACCCAAGTAAAAATGAAGGCCGTACTCATCCCTAATCAGCCGCCTGGTCCTCGAGGCGGTCAGGGCACGGCCATATCCGAAATGGAGACCAGATCACCCCAGGGGGCCCACTCAATCTACAAAGAGAACAAAATTTTATTTCAGTTATTTATTTTCTATTTACAATTTATTTATTGAAAAGAAAGAATACTAAGATATTTACCTGCTCCTCCAGCAGGTCATGGACAGTAGCAGCTCCGGTCTTCCGAGTCCGGTATACATAGGGAGCCCTGTAGTTCCTCGCAATGAATCGGCGAAGAAAGGAAAACTGATCATCGTTCTCAATGAGGAGATATACCTGGGCGCGACCCAAACGAGTATACGCCATAAACCAACTCTGAAGAAGAAACACAAAGAATATCAGCAACAATCAACAAATAAAAAGTAAAGGACTGGAACAAAGATAAGGGAACAAAAGTATATACCTCCCACAACAAAGAAAAGTCCTTAAGGTTCAGGGCTAAGTGGTGAGAAACATGGTCCATAGCATCATAGAGGACGGCAAGAATAAAATCGCCCCAATTGTAGTCGAACATGATGCTGAAATCCCGAAAATAGGGTAGCCACCAGAGATGGGCCGTGTCCCCCCCACGGGCCTTAAACAGATCATGGAGCGTCAGTAAAAGAAGGACGCGGGCATACTGATGCACCTCCTGACGAGTCATCGAAGCTCCTGAAGCAACCAAAGGAGCTTTCTCTTTGGCCAGACGTGTAACCAGGATCGCTCGGGGGATCGTATCGCCCGAACTCCGTTGCTCAGGAAACCACCCAAGTGCGCCCACGATACCCTCTGCCGTCAGGCGCAAAGGGACATCAATCTGGATAGGGACCCCCCTGAAGGAATCCCGGTCAAAGCAAATAAGTCGAGGGGGGTCATCGTCATCTCCCCCCAGCTCTAGTGAAAAGTGTGAGTAGTGTCCCACCAGTGACAGGCCAGAGCCGACACCAACACAGCCGCCCTAGATACCCGTTCCGGGAGGGCGTCGAAGAGAGAACCAAAAGGAGTCGCAAGGAGCAACTCCTGGACAAGAGCCGGTGCCTGTCGCCACTCTAAAGAAATAGTGTTAGGAGAACCCCAACCACGGCCAACCCACTGCAGACAAAAAGAATGATTACATGATTATGAGGGTACTTTGGTGTAATTATGAGAGATATAGGATTATAAGGGTAAATTATGTAATTTTCTAAACTTGAGGGTACTTTGGTGTAATTATGAGAGATATAGGGTTATAAGGGTAAATTATGTAATTTTTCAAACCTGAGGGTACTTTGGTGTAATTATGAGAGACATAGGGTTATAAGGGTAAATTATATAATTTTCCAAACTTGAGGGTACTTTGGTGTAATTATGAGAGATATAGGGTTACAAGGGTAAATTATATAATTTTCCAAACCTGAGGGTACTTTGGTGTAATTATGAGAGATATAGGGTTACAAGGGTAAATTATGTAATTTTCCGAACCTGAGGGTACTTTGGTGTAATTATGAGAGATATAGGGTTACAAGGGTAAATTATGTAATTTTCCGAACCTGAGGGTACTTTGGTGTGATTATGAGAGATATAGGGTTACAAGGGTAAATTATGTAATTTTCCGAACCTGAGGGTACTTTGGTGTAATTATGAGAGATATAGGGTTATAAGGGTAAATTATGTAATTTTCCGAACCTGAGGGTACTTTGGTGTAATTATGAGAGATATAGGGTTATAAGGGTAAATTATGTAATTTTCCGAACCTGAGGGTACTTTGGTGTAATTATGAGAGATATAGGGTTATAAGGGTAAAATTATGTAATTTTTCGAACCTGAGGGTACTTTGGTGTAATTATGAGAGATATAGGGTTACAAGGGTAAATTATGTAATTTTTCGAACCTGAGGGTACTTTGGTGTGATTATGAGAGATATAGGGTTACAAGGGTAAATTATGTAATTTTCTGAACCTGAGGGTACTTTGGTGTAATTATGAGAGATATAGGGTTATAAGGGTAAATTATGTAATTTTCCGAACCTGAGGGTACTTTGGTGTAATTATGAGAGATATAGGGTTATAGGGGTAAATTATGTAATTTTCCAAACCTGAGGGTACTTTGGTGTAATTATGAGAGATATAGGGTTATAGGGGTAAATTATGTAAATTTTCAAAACCTGAGGGTACTTTGGTGTAATTATGAGAGATATAGGGTTATATGGGTAAATTATGTAATTTTCCAGACCTGAGGGTACTTTGGTGTAATTATGAGAGATATAGGGTTGTGATAGGGGTAAAATTATGTAATTTTTCAAACCTGAGGGTACTTTGGTGTAATTATGAGAGATATAGGACTATAGGGGTAAATTATGTAATTTTCTAAAGGCATAAAGGGTATCATAAGTAAAAGTATGTGTTCACTAAAATCGGATGTTATTTCTAGGCAGACACGCATATTAACATTTGTTTAAATAAAATGCAGGAAACAACAGAAATAAACGAACGAATAAAAAGAAGACATACCAAAGATTGACGACGAATCTCGTGAGAAACGGGCTCCATCAAGAGCCACGGAACGTCCGGGACCGGAGCATCCCAGGTAACGTCTCGATAGACCACCGCCCGACCGCGGTCTACCTCATCCTCACCGTACCAATCGAGGTCAGCCCAGTCGTCGTGGTGAGGGCTGCAGCAAAGAACGCCCTGAGCGTCAGTAAAAGTGATCTCCTCCTGGTCACCCTCCAGTCTATCAGGATGTGCAGGGTCCATCCGTGTATATGGAATATGTGAGAAAAATCGAAAAAGTCAGAAAAGCGGCAGGGCCTCTGCGCTTGGGAGAAGAGAGAAGGAGGGCTAGAGAGAGAAAGAGAAAGGAGATAATGAGGTGGAATGAGCTCAGCAAGGGACTTATATAGTGAAGAGGATTGTCGCGTGACAAATGGCCACATTTTCTCGTGCGACAAAGATCCAGAGATTAAACTTTCAAACAAATTTTCTTTTCAGCACGATATAGAAGAGATAGTTTGGAAAAACCTCGAATCATCACTCTGCGAAGAGCAAAATAAATCCGAAAACTGCTTTCTAAAAGAAGTATCCTCACTCGAGGAAAACATGAGAGTAAAGTTCAGAAAGATACAGGAAAATGGACATCCGGATAAGATTTAGACCTCGAGAAGCTTTTTCACCCTCAATAAAATTTCTCTCTCCCACTCTAGCAGTCTAAGAGAGACAAAAATTAAAATCACCCACACAAGCCCTCGCCAGAGGCAAATCACATACACAAGCCCTCGCCAGAGGCAAAATTACTCACGAAAGCCCTCTCAGAGGCAATTTTCTTTCTTCTTACAGATCAAAAAGCTCTCCCAAAGAGACACAATGTAACAATGGTAGTCCTCCCACCTGAGGCAAGAAGAGCGAAGCCCTCCCAGAGGGGCACAGTGTAGCAAAGGTAGTCCTCCCACCTGAGGCGAAGCCCTCCCAGAGAGACACAGTGGAGGAATGGTAGTCCTCCCACCTGAGGCGAAGCCCTCCCAGAGAGGCACAGTGGAGCAATGGTAGTCATCCCATCTGAGGCGAAGCCCTCCCAGAGAGGCACAGTGTAGCAATGGTAGTCCTCCCACCTGAGGCGAAGCCCTCCCAGAGAGGCACAGTGTAGCAATGGTAGCCCTCCCACTTGAGGCGCAAAGTGGATCAATGGTAGTCCTCCCATCTGAGGCGAGTGGAGCAAACAAAAGCCCTCGAAAGAGGCAATGAGGTGACAAAAGCCCTCTCCGGAGGCAAAACCAAACATAAGCCCTCTCCGGAGGCACTCACGAAAACTTTTTGCATAACACACACTTCCTTAGAGTTCTTGCGGGAGCCATGGATCATGGTCTCTTCCAGTCGCCTCAATTCCTTGCAAGCAAGGAGCTTGAGTCGAGAGGGTCTGTAGACACCCCGATCCGTGACCCCCGCAAGAACCCCTTTGCATCTAGAAATAGAACATAAGGACATGTGATATGAATCATCAAAATACTCCAGCAAATGGAAAGACGGAATCCGTTCCGACATTTCAGATGCCCAAACAAACGGGGACGAGACCCGGGGGTCGCATTTGCGGATTCTCACACCCCCCCTAATTTTTTTTTCAATATATATAAAATTTTAAGTCTATCAAATTTTTATTGTGGTCCCCCCCAAATTAAAAAAAAAATAGTAGAGAGAGAGAGTGAGCTTGAGAGAACCCACAACGAAACGATCGATCGTTGACAAATTCTATGACTTGAAAGAACGTCGAATACAATTCTAGCAATATTGAACTTTGAAATGTATGTATTTTGTAGCACAACTTTATATTTTCTCTATTTTGTAATGCAACTTTACATTTTTTATATTATATTACGTTGTTGAAAATTGTGTGATCCCTTCCAATAAAATTTCCTGGATCCACCACTGGATGTGATCTAATCATTATACTTTGAGATCATATTTACTAAATTTCGTAAAAAAAATTCATTCATTTAAACCTTGAAATGGGCGATCTTTCTTTTTATTAATTAAAGAGTGGACCATCTTCTTTAGAGCCGGTATGTGTACATTCATATGTATATATATATATATAACATTCTATTTATGGTTTGATTTAATTTAAACTTTCATGATAGACAAATTTTGACACATGATAATTGTTAAAATAAAATATTTTAACACAAATTAATTGTTTACAACAAAATAATTAAGATTTTCGCTATAAAGGAAATTGACTCTTAATTATGTGAATACCTTAAAAAGCACGAGGCTAGTGTGATTTTGTTTATCTAATATTGGAATATATTATCAATCTACTCAATAAATTAAAGAATATAATTAAAGTTTTACTATATACCTAAAAAGTTCAGTTGTCTATATGAAATTAAATCTCTACCAAATTATGAAAATGTCTACACCAAAGATACACCAATAACACAATTAATTAAATAATTACCTATTTACTTATATAGAATAATTCCAAATAGTTAGTACGTCACCTATAAAACACAATGATCACCAAAGGTCATTTGCATACAATAAAACTAAAAAATTTTGAAGTCTCAATGGGAGGTATCATCAGGTTCATTTGCTTGGCTATATTCTTGGGTCTCATTGGCAAAGGTATATTTAATTATATAGGTTATAGTTTTTCTTTGTATTTCTTTATTGGTTTGCTCTTTTATGAATTATTTTATGGATTAAATGAGTGTATTGTTTCAGTGATAAAAGATTCGTATTTTAGCATGAACATTCTGCATTTGATCGAGTTTCAATGTCACTAATTCATCAATTTCCCATCTCCTAATGTAATATTGTATAAGAGATTAAACTTTAGCATTTTGAAAATTATTTTGTTCAAAAGTTTTAGAAATTTGAAAGGGGGTACTTATTTTATTTTAGTATTTTGAAAATTGTTTTGTTCAAAAGTTTTAGAAATATAAAAAATATTACATATTTTATTTTATTTTCACTTGTAATAGTACAATTTTGATTATCAGTTTCAGCACTAAATTTCAGTACATAGTAAAGTAAACTAGCTATTTTTAAAATAATTATGACTTAACCAAAGTATAATAATATTATAATTTTTTTTTGTCATATGTGTACTTTATGACAATAACCATATTAATTTATTAATTTATTCCGAGAATAGAGCCACGGTTATGTAGGTGGATATATTTGAAATAAATATATAAAAACTAGTTTCTAAAATTTAATAAATTAATAATTATGTTTTGTGTCATTTTGAAATATATTTGGACTTAGTTGATCGACTAGTCTGATTGATGGTATTAGTGAAGGAGTCACAGGTGAGGTGGTCACTAGTCAGGTGATTGGGTTTGAGTTTCAACCGGAGTTGAATACAGGTTTTCACTATGGGACTTCTTTCCATAAAAAAAAAGTACAAATAAAAATCGGAATTGATTTATAATTAACATGTTTATGGACAAAGTTATTTAATATACATTATTATACGTTTAATGCACTGGATAAAAATTTCAATTTACTGGTTAAGATAAAATAATCTCAAGTCTCAGGTGAAATTGTTTAATCCTTCTTCAAGTGGGATAAAAGACTTTCGTAGGATTAACAATCCATCTCGATATCTAATTTTTATTAACATTGTACATGAAACTGTTATCTTATCCTTTACGTTGAATACAGTTAATAATGATATTAAAATATATATATATATAATTTTTCCACGTGGCAGGGACTGGGCAATGTGGATATAAGAATATAACAGTGAAGGAGGTACCAACAGGAGCAATATATAACAACAAACTTCAGTGGGTTGTGACCATTACAAATGAGTGTGATTGTACTCAAAACAAATTTTCATTTGACTGCCCTGGTTTTAAGTTTGCTAAGATGGTGGACCCTCCGAGTCTTGTGTGGAGTCCCACCTACTGCTACATCAGCAAGCCCATTTATCCACATTCTTCTATCAACTTCACTTATGTTTATGATTTCGTTGGTTTCAAGCCACTCGATTCTACTGGTTGCGTGCCTTAATCAGATATTAATTTAGATGATGATCGATGACTCACAATTTCGATCAGGATTATTTTTTGAGTTGTGTTAACGCGTGTTTTAAATAAACATGTTAAAGGGTCAATGCCAAAATAAAAAGAGAGGTTATTACTAGAATTCTGATTTTGTTTTCCGGTACCATTTAACCGATGTGATTGAATGCTGAATTTTGGATATTGAATGCTCAATGAAAAATATATTTATTTACAGGAAATAGAATGAACCTCTGAATGGATAATGTTATTTTGAAATTATATGGTTCTTTTTTTTTTGGGATTCGCTAGACAAAGAGAAACTCAAGACCCTAATTAAAGTGTTATTTTATTAAAATTAACAGTGGGGTTGAAAAATCTAAATATGGTAAAGAAAAAACAAGGCCTTAAAATGTGGTTTACTAAAACTAAAAGTGAGAATGAAAAGCCCAAATTGATAAATTATTCTCGATCCAGTTCTTTTAGGCCTCGTTTGGTTCATGGATTTTGGTACTCGGAAAAGGAAAGTCGTTCCTTTCCTTTGTTTAGTAAGCACAAATTCCAGAAACACTTTTCCGAGAGAGTGGAAAGTAAAGGGTAAAACCATTCATCTCAAAAAACATGAGATAGATTTTTTCATGTGATTTAATTATAAGTCGATGAAATTCAAACTTTCTATTTGAAATTTTTATTTTTAGGGCAAATTGTATTTTACCCCCTTGAACTATTATCATAGTTGCACTTTGCCGTATGAACTATCAATTTCACCAATTTTTACCATGAACTATTTAATTTGTTGCACTTTGCCATATTTTTCTGACGGAGTTAGAAATTTAGATGGAACTTCTCTGTGTGAGGGGTAAACTTTAGTTTCTACATTTCCCATTTATATTTTCCGGTCAAAATCATGGTTCTATCTATATTTCCCCTCTCTTCTTATTAAAGACCATATAGTCAAAGTTGAGAGAGAAGAAATAAGATACATTTTTGCAACAGTGAAATTCAGTCTAAATTTCTAACCTCGTCAGAGAAATATGGCAAAGTGTAACAAATTAAATAGTTCATGGTAAAAATTGGTGAAATTGATAGTTCGGACGGCAAAGTGCAACTATGGTAATAGTTTAGGTGATAAAGTATAATTTGCTCTTATTTTAACTTTTAGAAATAAACAAAAATTCAAACCAAACAAACACGGATTCTTTTTGTTTTTTCAATAATTTTCTAAATTCTAAATATTCAATATTAACTCTCAATATTGAGTTCTTAATGGAATCTCTAGAGATGTTTGTTTGAAAATTTTCTGTTCCCAATGTTAGATGTACTTGTTTTGCTGTAAATTTTGTGGATTTATTTATTTATTTTTATTGAAAACTGTAACTATTTTCTATTCGAATAAACCTTCTTTAGTCAATATTATTGTTCGAACTTATTAATTAAGCCCTAAATTTTCAAGTACACTATTAAATTTTCTAATACAAATTTTGGGCTATATTCTCTCAATCCTGTTAGGAAGCATGAGCAAGAAGGACAAGACATATTACTATCCATGGTTAATAAATATCAACTTATATATAAAGGCGGAAGCTATTTTAGCTATTCAAGATTTGTCATATTTTGTCTTAACAGATAATTTTTTTTCGTGAAAAAGAGTTACTATAGTAATAAGACTCGAAGCCTCATTTTCAACAAAGATAATATGACCCTCGATCACTAATTTATGTATATAAAAACCAGAAGTTTATGGATTTGATTAAGATACCAATTTTTGTTGATTTTCCTATTTTACCCCTGTTACTATTAATGTTGAAAAAAACATGTTGATATTAGGATTTAAACTTGCGACTTCTTTGTTATTGAAAATGACATTGACCATTGAACAACCTCTGTTTTTGTTGATTCTTTTATTTCAACTTAGATTTATCTATGTTTGAAAATCAATCGTGCACACGAATTACGTGTATTTTTATATGTCTAGCATATATATACATATATAAAGAGAGCAGAGATGTATATAACTATTGGTTCATGTCTATACATTAGTTAGCAACATGAATTCGCACATAAAAAACTTTACAAACATTTAAAGTTGCAAGAAAGAGGTAAAAAACACAAAAAAAAAAGAGTCTAAAATGCATAAAAAGTGTAGGAGGAATAAAAGAAGGTACAAAAATGCCCTCATTAATTCATGCGCAAACGCATTTTTTAAGAAAAAAAGTGCCATAAAAATGCATTAAAGCGTGAAGTCGTAAGTCTTTTAAAATGCTTTAAAAAAGTAATTTAATTATGAAAAATCTCAAAATAATGTTAAAAAGTAATCTAATTACGAAAATCTCTTCAAATTTGACAACATAATTAAGGCATTAAATTCAAACGAGCCATATATATATATATATATATATATATATATTCTCTTATTATAAACTAAAGATATAGTTACCAAAACTATCCTTTTCCACTTGAGAAATCAAGTTGCAGAAGCAAAATAATATTAGTCTAAATGAAATGGCAAGCATCGTCAAGCTTATTGGTTTAGTTCTCTTCTTAGGTCTTTTGAGCAGAGGTACAACTTCAATTTTTTGTTATTATGTTCTTTTACTCCTCTTTTTCTTTGTATTTCTTTTCACTATAAGCTATTTTTTTGAGCAACTGCACCGGAAGATACAAGATCTTCCGTTAAATAGATCGTCTCTCACATGGACCTAGTGTTGCACTACACTTTTCTCCTTTTTGTTGTGTATGCATACATATATAAATTAGTAAATGGCCAGAAATTATGTCTATCTCTATTATCACGAGCTAGACTTATTATGTGATGAGAGAGACAGACATGTATATATTGCGATGAATATTTTGTCCTTGGACCCAATTTTTTATGAAAACAACCATGTTTCAAGATTTTTAGAATGTTGAACAAAAAATAAGACGAGACTCCTTTTATTAATTCATAGGAAAAATTCAAGTAAAAAGCAATTTAGTATCATATCTTACGAAGTAAACCATATAGTTTATATAGTAAATTTAGTGATGGAGCCATATACAATCATTCACCTTGCTTCTTGTTGGGAAAAAAAAGGGTATTAAAGTCATTCTTTTGAGCCGTTTTGAGGGTAATTTTAAATGGGATTTCACACTTGTTTGTGAAACAAAAATTATAGATTTGTGTTCACCTCCGTGTGTCATTGAAATCGCATATTAGTTTGCTCAAAACGAATATGGGGTGAATGAGAAATTGTCATTCAAAGTAAGCTACTTGAGATGAAAAAATGGAAGAAAAAGTTAGTCCCACATTGAAATTTTGTGGGAAAAGTTATGAGCTTATAAAATATCACATTTCACACTGGCTTATAAACTTCTAATAAAAACAAAGTTCTCTCTTGCGCACCCCATGCACAGGGGTTTGCAAATCACGGACGGAATTTGGCTTGGCTTGTGGGCACGGGTCATGTTTTGCACCTGAAACGAAAATTATTTTTTTTCTTCTTGAATCATGAACCATTGTATTCCAAATTTTGAACCATTGTAATAGCAAAATTAATTCAGAAAATGTATGAATTATGGCTTATTTAATTCAGAAAACGTCTGAATTATGGCTCATAATTAACCAAAATGGATTTGGTTTAAATACCCGAATTAATCACCACAATCCCTCACTTGTGTTTAAATTGTCCTCTCCTCTTCTTGCACAAGACACATAATTTTCGAGAGAGTATACCACACACAAGTTCCCAAATACACTATTTGTACACACTGATAAGAATTCTATTCCGTTTACTAGGTAATATTGTTCAAACACTGATTCAGTTTGTCGTCAGTAACACCTACTATGCTTAATGTAGATACTCTAACCAGTTTTATTATGGAAAACAGACGTCATAAACAGCTTCTAAGCACCTTCGGCGAGGCGGCGTAACTGTTTTAAGAAAATTGTGTAGTACACAAGACTTCGGTCGATTTCTTTCTTAAATTTTTACATTTACTGATTGTCAATTGTGTTAATACTCGGATTTTTCTAACACTGCTTTGCACTAACCACATGCTAACCTGATCTGCTTTGCACTAACAACATGTTAACCTGATCTTAGTAATTTAATGCTTTTCTATAGAGTACATCAATATCGCAAACGTATAGGCGCTCAAGTCTGTTGCTCTCTCACCACAATGTCTTTGCAACTCTTGATCTTAAATATTTCTAATGTTGCAATACTGTACGCTCACACGCACATACGATTGATAAATTTGTGAGTTAAAGCTTAAGACACGATATGTAAGCTTCTATTGTATCACAATAATGCTTTTATGAAAGTACTTTGATGTCTCCCAAAACAAATAATGCATTGAGAATTGTATATAATGCTTTAATGATTGCATTCTGCACCTGGCATAAGCCAAAAATGTTTTTCACTTTCTTTGTGTTTAAGAAATATTTTATCATCTTCCCCCAAATTAAAGCATATGGCCGGAGGGGATCTGCTATAGATCAGCCTTTAGCTACAAAAAAGTCTAGTCCGTACTAGATTCGCTCTGTGCATGTGTACGTAAATCTAATTTAATTTGTTAATAAATGTGACAGGAAATTGCCAATGTTCTAAGGGAAATATGACTATAAGACAGGTTCAAGATGGAGTAATACTAAAGAACAAGCAAGAATTTATTGTGACCATAAGAAATGATTGTGAGTGTACCCAACAAAATGTGACATTATATTGCCCTGGATTTAATTCAGTTGAAAATATCAACCCTAAGCTTTTGTACACAAAGGGGAGCTTATGCATCATCAATGATAATATGCCTATGGCTCCAAATGATGCAATCACTTTCCTTTATGCTTCGGATTACGAGTTTAATCTTGTACTTTTTAACTCTACAGAGAAATGTGGATCAATAAATTTATAAGACTTCTGATTTTAATACTTTCTATTTTGAATTACAAATATCTATTATTATATTACGCGCGATGGAGAAATGTTAGTTCTTTTCTATGTGTATTTGAAATTACTAAATTACCCTTTGTTAATATAAGAGGAAATACAAGTAGCACTAGATTTCAAACTCACAACCTCCGGTAGGACCACAGCCCACTGGGGCTTTAACCACGCGACCGGACTCTATTACACAACTTAAGAATGTTGTGACAATTTACCTATTATTAATAATTGATGTCTATAATATTATACACACATCAAATACGCTAGGAGTTATAATTTTATTAGAATGTTGGAACCCTAGAGGAAACAAAGTTATCCGAATGAAAGGTACAATTGTCAAAGCTCAAATGACTAGTGGCAAAGCGATCAACGAATCATTTGGCAAGAGAAAAACCATCAGTCGTGCAATAAAAAAATTGTCACTAAAATCCAATCCTCACGTACTTCTATGTAAAGACATAGATGAGTGGTTAACTGGTTAAACATGTGAAACACAAATACAGTTCTCTAAGCGAGATATGGTGCGCTATCAATGGAATACTCTTCCAACCCAATGACTCCCCCAACTCGACTCTTTATGAACTTAACACGTTCAAGTCACTAAGACAATTTTCACCGGCAATGTTAAAAGTGTAATATAAAAATAGGTATTAGCCTATCAATTTGATAAAATCTGCAGCAGCAAAGGATAAAATTTACTTTAGGTGACACATTGTGTGTCACCCCAAGCATGATTTTTTTACTTTGGACGATACACTTTGTGTCACCAAACAAATGCATGCCTTAGGACGACACACTATATGTCGCCCAAACCAATTTTTTTGCTTGGAATGACACACATTGTGTTACCCAAGCGTATTAGAATGGGGCGACATAATGTGTCTCCTAGGGTAAAAGTTTGCGGGGAACTAAATTTAACTTAGCTTTAGCATCTAGCTTGTACAAATGGCCTTTTAAATGCTGCGATGGAGACAGAAAACATATATTCTTACCTTATTAACGTTGCTGGTGGAGATGGCTTAACAGATTGACTCGTTAGAGACACTTGAAGAAAAGCATGGCATGGACCCAATTATGAACTATAGACACAAACTCATCGATCATATGCACAAAAAATACAAAAAATGTATTTGATTGATAAAGAAATGGGACCTACCTCCAAGTGGTAGAAATCATTTAACTGTTGACCAATCAAGTAACTGACACACTATTTTACGTACCAACTTCTTGTAAAATATTGCAAAAACAAGAGAGCACTTACAAATTGACTCCCCATCCTCAATGGCTAATCTAATCTTGCTATCGTAGACCAACGAAAAAGAGAGACACAAAATAGAAAATGAAATTAACATATAAATAACTCGTACTCTCACTTCCTCTTCTTTGCCGGTGGCTGCACAAGCTCTTCCTCTTCTTCCTCCTCTTCATCTTCTTCATCATCGTCATCATCCTCATCCTCATCCTCATCCTCATCCTCGTCATCATCCTCATCATCACCCTCGTCGTCATCTTTGCCAGCATCACCGTTGGGGACAGGGTCATCTTCGGGATCACCTTCCTCTTCACTGTTTCCCTCTTCCCCAGACAAGTCCTCCTCCTCGTCAACGGCTTCATCTTGGTCTTCATCCTCATCTTCGTCATCATCCTCAGTTTCGCTGCCGTCTGTGTTCTCGGGGCCGGTCTTTTTCTTCTCCACTTTAAGGTCCACTACTCGATCCCTGCAATGTCACTAGTTCGCTAAAGGCTGCGTTTGATTGATTTATTTGGATAATAATTGCATTCCTTGGAATTTTTTTACATTGAAAAATGTTCCATAGAAAATGAAAACTAAGTGGCGAGGTTTTAGAATCCACGGAAAAGGCAAGAGTTAGGCTGAAACAAGTTGTGCCATGGAAATCAATTCCTCAAAAAGTTAAGGCAACCAAACACCGTTTAGGCAAAAATATCAGAATTTTCTATGGACTACCTTGACACCAATGGGTTCAAGTGGACCCCCCCTTGGTGTTAAAAAAAAAATACACTATAGCAAAACAAATTTTCGGGGAATCTGAATGTGTGTATATTTGACATCACTTGCCACCACAAAAGTTTAGAGAAAAACGCCATTGTGAGGTCAAAATTATATGCTCTAGTTCAAATTACGAGTTACTTTGGTACCTTTGAAGAAAATAATTTTTTTAACTTAATCAACAATCAAGGATACAATGCAATCACCAATGTTCTCTACTTCTCTTGTAAAAATATATCTAATATACACAAACTTCGTAAAAAGGATGGCCTAATCCCAAAAGAATATTTTTCTAACCCCACTAGCCAAATTTCCTGGCCATGCCACTGAAAAGAGTGCAATCAAACAGACCCTTACAGGACCTGCCCCGAGATATATAGGGCCTTGTACAAAATTGAAAAGGGAGACCCTTTTGACGTATATTACATACTTCTTGGGCCCTTTCTTGGAACCATTAATTGGTAATTTCATATATGAAGCCGGAGATTTAGAGAAGGGTTTGACATTATGTGATTCAAACTTTTAATTCTATATGTGAATTTACCAGTTTAGTATTCCATGGAAGCATAAAAGCTTGAACCAGAAGGGCACCAAGGGTGAGGTGGTTTTTTGGATTTCATCGGAAGAGAAAATAAGGGCCCACCGATGTCAGGAAATTGAATCCTTGGAAAATCAATTAATCAAACACCAATCAGATAAAAAGAATGAAATCTTAGACAATTTACATGGAAAATAACTGCCATAAAGAAATATATGATCGAAACAAAAATGGGGGACGGTGCAAGGCAAAGGAAATCATGGTCCTAACCTTCCAAATGTTGCAGGCTCCCTGAGGAAGACGTTGATATCATTTGGAAAATAGCTCACCTGGAAATTGTCATATACACGCTTTATTACTGATGCAAAGGTGAAAATTCTTTTAATGACATATGCAGGACAATGAACCAAAGGTAACATTTCCAAGCAGCAAGAATTTTATCATCTTAAACCTTAGCACAAACATAAAAAGCAGATATACTATTGGTATTGCAAATGAGTCAGTCATCTAAATACTCGTTATAGGTACTGGTTTGGCCTTGAGTGAGACGAAAAAGCATGTTATTCAAAAGTTCCAAAAATGCTAAAAAAATAAGGAAATAAAGACTCGGAAAGTTTATGTGATTCTAGCCGTTTTGGCAAAAAATTTCGGGCAACTATTAGTGAGTCTAGTTTGTTTTTCAATAATACATATTATATAGGTTGAGTATCAGTTCACGAGGGGCAGATACTGAAACTAAGCAAGTCGGCCGTTTTAGGTCAGTTTCAGTCTTGAAGCATGATTAAATGTAACAAATATTTATGCAAAAAATATACAAAGAATGGCAAATGTATATATATATATATCAATCGCAGAGTAAATACCCAACTACTTGTCCTTTATTTGATGTATCATCTGTACATCTTTCCATTGCATGTAAAAAGGGGGCAGCAGTTCTTATAGTTGAACTGGACGATGATTAGTTCATTTCTATCATGTTATCACAAGAATAAAATAACATAGAAACAACATAACGCCTAAAAATTCATTGAATATGTTAAATACTGGTCATTGATCCTCTTCTCTCCTACTTGTAACCACATGGGTTCTCCCCTAAAATGGCTACCCAAGCTGAAATTTAGGGTCATAGTACATACATATATACCTGAGACCTTCCCATTACTCAACCGGTGTGGGATATTTGATTCGTTACATATATTCTATGTTTGATTTATTCTCTATATATTTGTTAGAAAAGACGTTGTTAGTTATGAGAGTGAGACTAATAAACATAAAGAACTTCTTTTGATATTAGTTTACGATTTCATGCAAAGACTTGATATATGAGAATAATAACAAAATATTTGGACATTATGGAGCCGCAGGTTCATGCTTCTTCCCCATCTGCAACATCCGTCAAAAATTTTTACAACTCTTGCTCATTTTAAAGCACCCCGATTTGCAAAATAAGAAGCATTAAAAATTAATACGGGCAAGAACAAAATTCAATTTCAGACATGTCAATGCGTGGCCAACAAACTTTAAGCATCTCAGATGCAAATCTTTTAGCATGTAAAGAGCAGAAAGGAAGTATATTTATTATATATATATATTTTTTTAGCATATTTATTATATCTTAGTGGACAGTAGACAAGTCAATATTGATTTTTACAACAGGCAGGTGACCAATTTCCATAGGGTCACCTCACAACACTAAGTGCTCATTTGGTTCAAGTTTTTGTTTTGTTACTCAAGTCCAAAATGGTGATTCACAAAGAAAGTTTGAGCCTCATCAACTTATAACTAAACCTCTTGACATGAACTATAAGAAAATTCCTAGTGTGAATTTACCAATTTAGATTCCAGGATCGAACCAAACAAGCACTAAATTTTGGGAAATATTTTCTTTTACATACTTGTTATATTATCTATATATATAAATGTATTTCTCTAGTTGTCCTGTGCTATTCGTGTCTATGTCCTACTTCACTGAGTTTTTCAATGACATAAAAATATATTTCTCAACAATCAAAGGAGTGTTAAACTTCAACAATACTTAAAATAGAAACCTGCCCCAAACAAAGATACAATTTTTGTACCTACAAGAGACTAAAAACCCCTATAGAGAAACAATCCAATTAGAGAAATAAACCTTAGCTTCCCCTAGTCCTGTTTGGTTGTTCCTCAAATTGCAAATTGTTCAATTTACAATTATGGTACTTTTGGGTACCCAACTATGGGGATGAATATTGGAGCAAAAATTAGTTCACACAATTCCGGAACTCAGAATTGTGTAGGCTATTTTTTGCTCCAATTCGGATTGAGTTCCCAAATACGCTCTTAGGTAAATTTACGATTTTTACATCTACTTGTGTTTAGTTGGGAATATTCAACAATATTAAATATGATAATTCAAGTTGATTTATGAAAACTCAAATTAAGTCATTCCAACTAATGCTTGAAATTGCCTAATTCTAGAACCAAGAAATTCACTCCAACTCTATTTCAAGTATAGAGTCCACACTTTTGATATCGATGCCTCTAGACAAAATTTTAAATAACGTAGAGGAATTTAGAACATGTTTTTATTCTAACATTCGAAATTTCTCATTTTAAGTCTTCTAAACACACCATGAATTAAACATTTAAAACTAAATCATTTATAAACGCACAAGTTTACAATTCACTAATTGAAAACGAACTAATTCTTAAATGAGGCAATTTATGCAATGAAAAAGACATCAATACTAACATGGAACAAATGAAAAACCCCAATTAGGCAATTATCCAAGCTCACAGAACAAAATTCCGAAATTCATCACAAAAATGAAACCACAATAGTTAAAGAAAAATAAAAGTAGAGAGAGAGAAAGGGTTTTTATACCATAAAGAGAGAGAAAGCAAGGGACTTTGCAGCAACAATGACAACAGTCTCAGCTACCATAACCTCCATTACAGATTTCAAAGCCTCCATCTCCATCCTTACTACAAAACCCTAGAGAGAGAAACAAAATAAATATATATATATATATTATAGAGAGAGAAAGTATATATAGGGACTATATCTATAAGAAAGAGTAATGGAATCGGAGGGAGAAACGGTAAGATTCCATGATAAAATCTTAGCTTACCAAAATTGGGTGGGTTTTTTAAGAAATTGATAGAAACAAAAAGGGTAATTACAATGAACTCCCTTCAACTATTGACATTTTTCATTTACCCCCTAACAAATGAAAATTTCACTAACCTCCTTGAACTATGTTTCATTATTACTTGACCATATTTTGTTAAAATTTGGTCATTGACTATTAAAAATAAAATTAAGACATTAAACTACCATAAAATTTTCAATTTTTTTAATATTTATAATTTATATGTTTATTTTATTTTGTATAACATACAAATATGTATTCTTTCAATATATATGTACATGTTATAAACACCTCTCCTTTATCTTCAAGTACCTCCTTCCCACCTCACTCCAATTTCTATCGCCACCATCGTTGCCAAGTCTCCATCCGGCTCCCTCTCGCCAGTTTGGTCACTATCTCTCTCTATACCTCATTACTGGCAACAACCTCACTTGGCTTCCCATTTCCTATAAAATTGTGTTTTTTGTTAAGTGACTTATGAATTTTTTTTTTAAAATTTATCAATTCTTTCTTGAATACAAACAAAATAGTCCTCGTGTTAAGTTATTATTGGCGTGATTAATATATGCTCTTTATATATATATATGTGTGTGTGTGTATGTGCAATTTGTCATGTCTAAAACATACATTGGTTGGACTAAGGTTTTTTGCATAATTTGACCACATTCCGTTAATATCGTCAAGTGGCAATTTAATTTGGATGGTATTATTGCTAAAACAATGTTCAACTATAAAAGTATGCATTAGAACTTCTCAAAACAGTACTATGCTATGACAAATAGGATATTGTTTTAGCAATATGCTTACCCTCTAATTTTGATAATTGAAGGAGGTTTAGCGGAGTTTTTATTTATTAGGGAATTAAGTGAAAAGGCACTATAATTAAAGGGGGTTTAACGTAATTTATCTAACAATAAACGAGGATCTTATTGTTGTAACTAGATAAGGCGCAATGGGAGTACGGGAGACAAATATCGAAAGGCATTATTTAATAGAGTTAGAGGAATATACTTGAAATGGATACTCTGTAGTTTAAAATACCGAAAAGCTATTATTTAAGGGGAAAAATACAAAAAAAAAAATCCTAAAGTATAACCTTACGTGCAATGTTTTTCCTGATATTTTAATTTTCTCAATTTAACCCCTGAAGGACATTAAGTGGAGCAAAACGAACCCTGGCGAACACCGTTAGTTATTCCATCTAATTTTTTTTACATTTAACCCCTTAAACTTTTAAACTTGACACTAAACCTCTTTAATTTATATTTTATTAACACTTAACCCTATTTTTATTAATTTTTATTTCCACCCACCTTCTTCAACCCACCTTCATCCACCTTACCCTTGGTATTATTAATTTAAGAGATATTTTGTCTTTGCACCCCACATTTTGGGGTGTATTTTGCAGTTGCACCCCATATTTGTTTTCCTTTGCAGTTGCACCCCACTGTTAGTGGGCTCTGTTAGCTGCTGTTAACATTGCCATGAATAGACCAAATTGCCCTAAAATAACTCAAACGGCTAATTTGGGGAAAAGAGCACAAACTAGCCGTTGGAATCAAATCAACAATTGGACAAAGAAGCTGCCTATAAATTGAACTGTTTATCTCATAAAATTGCAATACAAACAAGAAAGAAAAAAAAAATAGAAAAATGACCAAGGCAGCAGCATTTGGATAAGGTTCTGTGAGGTTACAATATGGAGAGTAAAATAACCTGAGGTGGAGATGCTTCTACTGTGGTGAAGCAGAGCACTTGGTGAAGGATTGCCCATGGAAGAATTTGCCTTGTCTTGCTGAGGGTTGCTTAGAAAAGATGAGCCTTTATTGGTCAAGGAAGCAAGAAAGTGATGGTTGTCGTTTCCTAAGGTGTAGAGCCCAGCCATATTGTGGAGCATTCAAGTGGATTGATGATCCTGAGAAGATGAAAGAAGTTAGTGAAACAACTTCAAGCCAAGGAGAAGGAAGTGGGCATGTGAAGGTTACAATGGAAGAGAAAGGAAAGAGAGTTACCTATGAAGGGAATGTGGATGATGTGATTGAGCTTATGAAAAATAAGCTTATATAATAATTAGCCTATAAAATGCAATTATAATGTAATGTAAGCAGTGCTAATATATTGTCTATTTCCATATTCATCTGTTCAAACCTTTCCATTTTCAAACTATTACAAACCATCCCATGTTCAAAAAAACCAGAGCATTGAAAGAATATAGTAACAAAGTACCAAAAAACATAGCTCTAAAGTACCAATAAAACAGAGCTCCAAAGAACCCCAAAAACAGAGCTGCTAAGTACCAAAAAATAAAGTACCGAAGTACTTATGCAACTAAGGGATATAAGATTGCGATGGTGGCCTAAATATCTTTTTCCTTTGTGGCATTTGAGGTATTGTCTTTCTATTTGGAAGTGGAGGAGGAATATTTATAGCAGTACTACCCCTACCCCCCTCCCAACACCTGCATTACCACCACCAGTAGTAGTACCTCTACCCCTCCCAACACCTGCATTACCACCACCAGTACCCCTCCCCCCCCTCCCAGCACCTGCATCACCACTAGTACCCCTCCCCCTCCCCCTCCCAACACCTGCATCACCACCAGTAGTACCTCTAACACTTGTATTACCACCACCCCTGCCCTTGCCAGCTTTATTTGCAACTGGTCCCCCTTGACACCCCCTTGAATTATGCCCAAATCCACCACATTTTCCACATTTTTTTTGATTTCTGGTTAGCTATGAGTCAGGCTTCTCTTGGGCTTTGTATTTATTATGTTTTGGTATTCTAGGCATTCTTGATGTAATTGGAGGCAAGACGATTTCAGTTCTCTATAAGTAATTATAGTTCAAATGAGTTAGTTTCTTCACTAACATGAATAATTTGGCATTTAAAAAAATTACAATATGGATATATAATAAATTACAGCACCCTTACCTCTTCCCACTCATTCTCATGTGGTATTGGCTTAATATTCTCCTCATATGTTGTTCTATAGGCTTTGACAGTGCAATATGGACTGCAATACCTACAATAAAATAAAAATTAATGAATTAAGAAAAATATAAGGCAATTTAATCAATTCGGGTAAAAATGGTAAACTAATTTATTTATCATAAAAAAAACACAAGGCAATTTAATGAATTAAGAAACTTACTGGATAAATGGTAATCTGTGTTGGTTAATTAAGTGTACTGCATGTACACAAGGAATCCCAGTCACCTGCCATTCACCACACCCACAGCTTTGTTTGTTTAATTCCACAGTCCAATGCTCACCTGTGTAATGTCTAACACAATATGTCCCATCACCAGAAGGTTCTGTGAGGTAGTCATTTACTCTTAACTTGTACTTTTCAATAACCTTATGAACTCTTGACATTAAACCTTCTTCATCCCACTTGCTGGACTCTAACTTCCTGTCATACATTATTTTCATGATGAGGAATGATACTCCTGTCACCATTGAGCACACTGGTTTGTCCCTTGTTGATATAATAAAACTGTTGAAACTTTCTGTGAAATTATTTGTTAAGTGATCACACTTAGAAAGCTTATCAAAGTGTGATCTAGCCCAAAGACTAGTTCTCTCCTTCATCAAGTATGCTTTTGCCCCACTTGCAGCTTTGTCTAACTCCTCCACACACCTCTTAAAATCAGGAACTCTATAAGCAGAAGCTGCAGCCCAAGAAAGACCTTTTATGTGCTCTCCTTTCCAATATCTATTCAAGTTCTTGAACATATGCCGAAAACAGAACCTCTGATTGCAGTTAGGGAAGTGTTCTAGCACAGCATCCTTAATTCCCTTTTGCCTATCAAAAATTATAGTCAATGGCAAATCATGTTTCTTTAGCTCTGGACCAAGTAGTTGAAGAAATATGTCCCAATTTTCCCAATTTTCTTTCTTACAAATAAAAATGCCTAATGGGAACATCCCATTGTTGGCATCCATTCCAATAGCACACAAACACATTCCTGAGTACTTCCCCTTCAAAAAGCAACCATCTAAGCCCACCACTGGCCTGCAACCTCTCAGCCACCCTTGTATGCTAGCTTTGAAAGCTACACACAAGTAATTGAACTTATTTGTAACAATGCATGCATTCCAAGAAACTAAGCTTCCTGGATTGGTTTTTTCTATTTGTCTACACAGCTCTGGAACTTGTAAGTAACTTATTTCATAGTTTCCATGGATCCTCTCTAATGCTTTACCTCTAGCTTTCCATGCCTTCCAATATTTGATGGTCAATGTGTACTTATGCCAAACTAGCTTCATTATATCTCTTGGTGTAAAACTAGTATGATGCATCCTCATTTCATCTTCAATCATCTCTGCAATCCACCTTGCACTAGCTAAGCAATTCATATTGCGCCCATCATTTACACACGTGTGTTGATCATTTAATCCCCTTACTACCATAGTATGCCCATCATTTAATCTTCTAACATAACATCTCCATGGGCAATCAGTCACCTTACACAATGCTATTATCTTGTCAATACAATTCTTTTGAAACTTCATCTCAAATTTTGCCTTAATTCTATATAGTCTAAGGTATTGTCTACACTTATAAACAGTTGGAAATTCTTGTCCCACAATTAAACCAATTTCAGAATTCAATGCACTGGTCTTTTAATGATTGGATCTTCTTCAGTACAATCGAATGAATCTTGAACAAATTTATTGAATTGAGGTAGAAACTCACCTTCACCATCCTCCCCCACAGCTTCAGGTTCAAGTAGAACATCTTCATCATCCGAATCATCTTCACTTCCAATTTCTTCATGATAATCAGAATCCTCTTCCGAGGAATGTTCACTAACGTACTCTTCCTCAGCATGTACTTCATCAAGATTCAGTGAATACACCCTCTTTTTCATAGTCCCCCCCCACTGGTCCTGCCACTTCTTCTGTTTCTATCTCATGCCCATGCCCTGCCACATCCTCTGTTTCTGTCTCATGCCTATGCCATGCCATATCCTCTGTTTCTGTCTCAGTTGCTTCTCGGTCCCATCCATTGTTATAGCTAAATATGTCACTTAAAAATGCTTCATTTACTTCTCTATCCCATCCACAATAGTCATTCAAAAAGGTACTTGCTTTGGAATTTAATGTAAATGTCTCATTCATTTCATCAAAAGTAGGCAGCTCAACATTTTCTATTTGGAATTCTTTATGCCCTGCATTTATGGATATTGATAAATAACAAATAAGAAGTATCACATATATTAAAAAAAAACTCACATTCAATTAATTTAGAGAACCTACTTGGTGATGAAACTCCATCATCAAGTCTCCTTTTCACTGGAAGTTTGTTTGTTGGACTGATATTCTTCATGGATAGGTTAAAGCTTGTTAACTTGGTTGAACTTCTAGTATTCTTTGCTGGGCTATTATTGGCTAACTTGGTTGCACTTCTAGTATTTTTAGCAGGGCTATCTAAATTAATGACACATGAGGTTTGAGAAGGCATTTCTAGTGAATGTATATATGGGGGAGACAACAAATAAAGATTTACATACAAATGAGTGAACCATCATTTAATGGTGCAATATTCTTCCACATGAATTTCAAGTCATCATCACTCACAACCAATAATCTAAGTCCCAGTCCCAGTCATATAATAAAATGAACAAATTCTTCCATCTATTTCTGGGAAACACTTGTAGACAATTTCTAAGAGCTTTTGGTAAGAAACAACATCTTCAAAGTGTATTCCTAATTTATCCCTAAATATCCCACCCTTATAATCATGACCCCTAACAGTTCCTAAAATAATTTCTTCCCAAGTACCTCCATAATGAACCCGAAGATCCCTACTCATCCACTTGCTCCACACTGTAAATTATGAAAATAAAATCAGAAAAACATACATTCATTCATCAAACGTAAAAAGGGGTTTTACATAGTCATTAATACAAGAAAAGTTCTGTATACATTCACCATTATAAGAGAACATCAATAAACATTCCTTATTATAAGACATAATAGGGCATTTCTAAATACATGAAGAACAGAGGGGTTTTACACCATTATTAAACCCTCAAAATTAGGAATAAACTAGAAATTTGTACTTACTCGTGCTCATTTAGATGATTAATTCGTTCTCCTTCTTTAAAACACCTTCAATCTTTGTAAAACCTTCTACCCATTAAACCCTAGTTTCATCGCCCTCTCTCATTTTCCCGCGCTCTGTGTTCTTTGTTGTGATGAGAATGGTAGAAATGTATAATGCAAATGGAGTAAATCAAAACTATGTTCACTCGTGCAACTCACGTGATAAATAAAGGGCAATTTGGTCTATTCATGGCAATGTTAACAGCAGCTAACAGAGCTCACTAACAGTGGGGTGCAACTGCAAAGGAAAACAAATATGGGGTGCAACTGCAAAATACACCCCAAAATGTGGGGTGCAAAGACAAAATATCTCTTAATTTAAATATATGTGTTTTGATTTATCACGAAATGGCTTAAAACTATATTAAATTTGTGATTAATATAATTTATCTAATAATAATTCATTTAACAATAAACGAGGATCTTATTATTGTAACCAGATAAGGCGCAACGGGACTATGGGAGACAAATATTGAAAGGCATTATTTAATAGAGTTAGAGGAATATACTTGAAATGGATGCTTTGTAGTTTAAAATATCGAAAAGCTATTATTTAGGTTGTTCTTATTTACGCTCATAAAATCACAAACACTTCTTTTATCACAAACAACCCCCAAAAGTAAATTTTTAATCATTAACACCCCCTAAGACTCGTCTAATGAGAAGTGAATGCAGATGCACACACTCGTCTTACTTGAGGAGAGCTTGTTTGTAATAACTCGCCTAACATCATGTAATATATTACTGGAGTGTTTTCAAAGAAGGTTCTCCTAATGAGAGGTGAGTGCACTCACATAAACTCGCCTTACATGTGGAGAGTGTGTTGCTAAGTACTCACCTAACATCAGGCAATATAGTGGAGTGTCTATGATAAATAAGGTGGTGTTAAAATATGTTTTTAGTTAAATTTTAGAATGGGGTGTTTGTGACAGATTTGAGGGATATAAGAAACACCGCCCATTATTTAACAGCCACACCTCAAAGTTTTCTGTAACACTATTTACACTGACTCGGTGCAATAAAGCCGAATATATTATCATTTGCTCAGTGCAATAGAGCCGAATTATTGTTGAGAAAAAAAATACGCTGAATTTGCCTTATTACACTAAGTTATGTGCAAATACTCGACCCTATTATATTGAATCAATGCACACATACTCGATTCTATTATACTGAGTCAATATGAGAGTGTTACAAAGAGGTTTAAGGGGTGGAAATAGCCCCATCCATTATTTAATAGATTTCATATTCCTATGTAACTTGTGTCAAATACCGGAAAATACTGACAAATGCTATTTGATAAAATTTTTAAAAATAGGTATATATAGTCGCACATACTCTGTTAGATAAAATATTGTGCAACTTAAGATACCATAAATTAGAGATATTTTTAGTTTCGTTCGGAGTAAAAATTAGGAGATTCAAACAAAATTTTCGGTTCGGCGTCTATTCGGTTTTCACATATTTTTTTAAAAAATAAATATGAGTACTGCAACACTTATTTTGGTTGGAAAATAATAACTTTTTGATTGCACCTACTTATTTTGAAAATAAAAATATTAACTCTTATACATTTATAATATAACTAAAATATTCATAATATTTCAAAGAGTCGTGTTTTCACTAGAACTTGTAAATTTTAGAAATATAAAATTTTAGATATTGAATAATATTATTTTCAAGTCATATATGTAATGATTCGATTTGGATCCTAAACTTGAACTAAACATATTCGGTTTATTTGTTTCGGTTTCGATTTTTAACGAATCAATTCAGCTTGGTACAGTTTGATCCTTTGATTTTTGGGTTCACCGGAACACAAACAACATATTTTGAATAAGAGTAAACTATCCAAATGGGCCTTAAATTACGGGACCAGTCTCACTTTGGTCCTTTAACTTTAAAAAGTTCCATTTAAGTACTTAAATTATTGAGTGAGTCTCCCTTTATCTTTTTCCTCCGAGTTTTTAGTTGTTTTGGATGCAAACAAGTAAAGTGTAGGGCAAGAATAAAACAAGAACTATCATCTTCATCATCAACAACAATGGACTCATCAGAGTCCAAGTTTTTGATTCACATCAACCTCCCACAAGAGATATTCGTTGAGATCCTCTATAGACTTTCGATAAATCTATCTTACGTTTTAAATGCATATGCAAAATTTGTCTTTCAACACACATTAATCCTAATTTTAACCTTTATTACAAAAGAGAGTCCAATTCCGTCTGCGCCACAAAATTAACCGATAAGATTCCCTCGTTTTACTCCATAGATTTCGGTTGTGCTTCTTCCATGTGGAACTATTTAGAGCACCACCTGCATGCGATTCTTAAAGATTATAAAGGCAGATATCCTTACCAGCAAAGGTTAGTCTCAAATTAATGCTTGTAATGGATTGGTGATTTTACGTCTTGCAGATGCAAAATCTCTAGTGGTCAGGGGTTGGCACACTCTGTGAATGAGATTAGTTGAGATGTGCGACAATTGGTCCAGACACTCTTGGCGTAGGTAAAAAAAAAATTGATAATGAGGGCTCTATGTTTTTGTTCAATCCGTGCTTTGATACTTTTTCAGAAAACACGTTATTTTTTAAAATAATCAATGTTTAAGAATATAATTGTTATATAAAGTAAGTTTTGACGTATATATATATTCCGAACATAAAAGTAGGAGTATAATTTTAAGAAGGAAGGAATAAGTAAAATAAAGACATCTAAAAATATTATACAATATAAAATGGACTTATAGTGACTTTTTCCTCGCTTTAACATGAAAGCCCTTGAGCGTTGTTTATTCAAATTAATACTATATTAAAATAACGTAAACAAAAAACTCGGCCTTCTCTTCTCACTTAAGAGGAGAGTCGATTCCTTTCCCCCATATTCACTTGTAATTACGACAAGTTGAAAAAAAATCGGTATAATAAGGCCGACCTGAATTTATACCATAAAATACCTTGTTAATCGGTCTGGATTCAACTCGATTTTGGTCAGTTTGGACCATAGGCCTAACTTACGGTTTCGAGCCTACATTATTTATGAAATTAATAAACCTTTTATTTAATTTTTGAATATTATTTCACTCGGGCGTTTTTTTTTCCCCTTGTATATATCTTCTACCATTCCTAGGCCTCATTATCATGTAAAAACCAAATGGAATAATAGATTTATGCCATGATGTAAATGGATAATGGACCAACAAAAATAGGATAGCAATCGGTATCGGTTCGATTCGGTTTTAGATGATTTTAAACACGCTAAAACCAAAAACCGAACAGGTGGGCTATTTTTGTTTTTTTTTTTTTTATTTTCAATTTGTGTAGTGTACACAAAACCCTAGCTACAATTATGTGTATACATAACACTCTTTCACAGAGGGATAATATAAATTGAAACCCTAGCTTCAATACATGAACAGCTAGCTTGTAGGTGCGGGGGAGAATGAAAGTACAACGATCTTCTTCTTTACCATCGTCAGAATTGCATGATGATCATGGAAGTAATAGTAGTAGCAACAGAGAGAAAATCAGGCCAACAAGAACAATCCTTCCACAAGAGATAGTCGACGAGATCCTCTACAGACTTCCGGTAAAATCTCTCTTACGTTTTAAATGCGTCTCCAAACGCTGGCTTTCGACCATATCACATCCGGATTTTAATCTCTATTACAAAAGAGAGTTCAATTCCATCTGTGCCATCACATTATACAGTGAGATTCCCAAGGTTTACTCCATTGCTGATTATGAGGATAATGCTTCTTCTATCAAAGCATATAGTGTTGGTGAAAAAAAAAAGTTCGAAAAAATCAAAGCGTATAGTTTTAATGTACAGCCTTTGATTCTCAAACAGAAGTATAACATTGAGCTTTCTTGGCAAAGGATAATCTCAAATGCTTGCAATGGTTTGGTGCTTATACGGATTAATACGGACCGTCTTGTTTTGTTCAATCCATCCACTCGTTGGATTGGTCTTAAAACGTTAAAACTTGATTGCTTAGTCCCAAGCCGTAGATTCTCTTATGATATAAACACTATAGGACTTTGCTACGATGCCAGTATAGATGTTTACAAGGTTGTAGTAACGTTAATTTCGTCTATTCGCACCCTTGTCTTTGTATTTTGTTGGAAAAATAAACGATGGGTCAAGATTACTCATATTCCTTTTGATCTTAGGCAAGGAATCATAGGGCCTTTAGTCAATGGACATATCCACTGGACTATTGAAACAACAATTGCTTATTTTGAAGAAACAAGAAATACCTTCGAGGTATTACCATCCCCTCTATATCATCGTAAATATCAATAAATAATTGGTTCTGGTGTTTTAGACAGATGCCTATGTATAGCTCGAAAAAGAGACAGCATAATTGAAGATGATGTCGAAGTGGTAGCAATGAAGAACTACGGAGTTGCTGAATCGTGGACTACTTTGTATGTGTTAGATTAGAAATTAGTTGTATATTAGAAATGAGTTGTATAGCATGCACCATTGTTGTAAAGCTTCTCCTTTCCCTTTATTCCATTCCTTTCCTTTATTCTTCTTGTCTCCCTCATGGCTTAGGCTGTCATGTCTCCTCCTTCTCTTGTATATATTCAGGACATTTCCATTGTAAACAAATATACATATGAATATTATCAAGAACAATTTATTCTCTCTTTAGTTTTCTACATGGTATCAGAGGAATCCTAATTCTTCACCACCTCCACTTATTGCTACTCTGCCGTCTCCAAAACCACAGCATTCTCCTAACCAACCCCTACACCCAATAACCACCTTAAACACCACATACACCACATACAGACCTGCAACAGCTTCGTTCATCCCGTATATATATCCAAATCCATAAATAATCACATAATAATGATCCTACTGAGAAATCGATCCAAACCGCGTTTTAATCAACAGCTTTGACCACCGCACGCGCTCTCACGCGCCACCAACAGCCACGGCCAGAAACAGCGTCATTCTCACGCGCCTCTCAGTGAAGAAGAAAGACACGTGGCTACCACGTCAGCCCTAGCGCCACGTGTCATCCAAATCAGCAGTCGTTCACTGCCACGTGGCATCCACGTCAGCGCCACGTGGCATCCACGTCAGCGACACGTGTCATCCCAGTCAACGCCACGTCAGCACCGGTCAACGCCACGTCAGCGCCACATCATCTGTTAACGCCGTTTGTTTGCCGTTAGATGTTGACGGAATATTCCAGATTCCGTCAGATCTATTTACAATTTAACCCTAAACGTTCTGATATTTCTGTTTTAGCCCCTAAACTTTCTGATATTTCTGTTTTAGCCTCTAAACTTTCTGATATTTTTCTGTTTTAGCCCTTAAACTTTCTAAACTTTTTGTTTTAGCCCGTACACCTTCTGATTTTCTTATTTTAACCCCTAAACCTTTTCTGATATTTCTGTTTTAGCCCCTAAAACTTTCTAAACCTTCTGTTTTAGCCCGTGTAAACCTTCTAATTTTTATATTTTAGCCCTCAAACTTTCTGGTTCCGTTATTGTAGCCCCTAAATCTTCTGGTCTTGTGTTATCTCTCAAAAAAAAAAAAAAAAAAAAAAAAAAATCCAGTCCTACTCATTTTCTTTCACATTCTCCAGCAACCTCTTACCCAAGCCAATGGAACGCACTGAAATCTCTCGCCCAATTTCCATCATTCTCAATGGGCCCAACTATATTCACTGGTCTCAAGCCATGACTAGTTTCCTTCAAGCACGTCGAGTATGGCGTCTCATTACTGGAGAGGTTACCACACCAACCCAACAGCAAGATGAATCGGATGACAAATATGCTACAAGACAAGATGACTGGATTGCCAAAAATGGTGATATTATCACTTGGTGCCGCAATACTTCAATTCCTACCATCAGTCAACAATTTGGACGCTTCTCAACCGGAAAGGAAGTTTGGGACTTCTTGAAAATTAGATACACAACCAAGGATCTTGCTCACCAGTATCAACTGTTGACTTCTCTCCATGCCAAACGTCAACAACCTGGTCAAACCATTGATGAATTTCTATCTGAAATGCAAATCCTTTGGGATCAATTGGCCTCTTCAGAACCCGTCTGGTCATGTCCCACCGATGCCTCCAAATTCATTGCTTACAGAGATCAACAGCAAGTGATGACTCTTCTCATGGCACTTCATAACAAGTTTGAGACTGTCCGAGCGTCTCTCTTGCATCGCCACCCACTACCAACTCTTGATGATGTTGTTACCGCACTCCATTTTGAAGAAACTCGACTTGGTACAAATTCTCAAATTTCATCCGAAGTACTTGCTGTCACACAATCTAAATCCACGAAATCATCCGATGTCTGCACCTATTGCCATGAAACAACCCACGTATTACTCTATTGTCCTAAACGAGTGTGCAAGTATTGTCATAAGCGTGGACCAAAACATTGGGGTTCTGATTGCTACAAGAATCCTGGCAGAAAATCTAATGCCAAGTCTGTTACTGCTGCCGCCTCCAATTTACAGCCATCCAATCCAAATCCAGTCGTCACCAATAATGATCTTGCTGATATGTTAAAACAGGTTTTATCTGGTTCGGCTAATGCAATGTCTGTAACTCCAGGTACCTCTTGGTATTTTGACTCCGGTTGCTGCAATCACATGACTTCTGATTCCACAATTTTTCTCTCCAAAAATTCTACCACACACATATCTCCTATTACAACTGCTGATGGCTCTTCTTTACCTGTCACCCACATTGGCCATATATCAACATCCACGTTATCTCTTCCCTCTACTTTTCACATACCAAAATTGACTATTAATCTCATATCTGTTGGGCAACTCTGTGATCTTGGCCTTACTGTTTTATTCTCCTCTTCTGGTTGTCATGTGCAGGATCCACGGACGGGACAGGTTATTGGGATAGGCCGTAAAGTTGGTCGCATGTTCGAGCTTATCCATCTTCGCACACCACCACCTGTTCCCATCTCTACTCTTGCTGCTGCTCCCACCATTCCCATTTCATCCATGGATCTTTGGCACTCTCGGTTAGGCCATATGTCTATTGATAAGCTCAGAACTCTTATTTCCACTGGTCGATTAGGAACTGTTAAGTCGGAAAATATTTCATGTTTGTCATGTCAACTGGGAAAACAACCAGCTTTATCTTTCAATAAAAGTACTTCTCTTTCTTCCGCAGCTTTTGATCTTATTCATTCTGATGTATGGGGACCTTCTCCTCACGATACTATGGGAGGATCAAAATATTTTGTTGTTTTTATAGATGACTACACCCGTTTTACATGGATATTTCTCATGAAAAATCGCTCTGAACTACCACAGCTATATTACCATTTTGCTCAAATGATCCAAACTCAGTTTTCTCGACCAATAAAAATTTTTCGTGCTGACAATGCTATGGAATACAAAGAATCTAACTTTTTAAATTTTTTACGTCAGCAAGGCACCATTTCTCAGTATTCTTGTCCTGGTACATCCCAACAAAACGGCCGTGCTGAACGTAAACACCGTCATATTCTTGACACTGTCCGCACACTTCTCATATCTAGTGGATGTCCTGAACGCTTCTGGGGGGAAGCGGCTCTTACTGCAGTATATACCATTAATCGCCATCCTATTCCTACCTTCCACAATCAATCACCTTATGAGAGGTTGTATGGCAATACTCCTGACTATAATCCTCTCAAAGTTTTTGGATGTGCCTGTTTTGTCTTACTCCAGCCTCATGAACATTCAAAACTAGAACCTCGGTCTCGACTATGTTGCTTCCTAGGGTATGGGATAGAACATAAAGGCTATCGGTGCTGGGATCCTGTTTCAAAACGACTTCGTGTGTCTCGCCATGTCATATTTTGGGAACACAAAATGTTCTCATCCATTTCCAAATTTCACGTCTCCAATCCTACCATTATCCCTTTTTTTACTAGCTCCACTGATGATCTCCATCCTCTCCACACATCTGTTACGCCCACATCTGAACCAGAACCTCCTGACTCTACCTCATCAAGTGAGATTTCCCTTCCCGCTGACTCTACCTCACCAAACCCTGACCCTAATTCATCCATCAACATATCTCCTGGGCCTGCCACGGACTATCCTAATGACACTGACTCGTCCACTGATCCGGCCATACAATCCATTCCTCGTCAGTCCACACGGGTAAGACAACTTCCTCATCATCTTCGTGACTATCACTGTTATTCCACTATTTTCTCTCACCATGAGCCTTCCTCTTATAAAGAGGCTAGTTCTAACCCACTATGGCAGCAAGCAATGACTGAGGAATTGCAGGCATTAGAAAAAGCCCAGACTTGGGAATTAGTCAACCTTCCACCAAGAAAGACAGCAGTTGGATGTAAATGGGTGTACAAAATCAAGACCAAATCAGATGGATCCATCGATCGATACAAAGCCAGACTTGTTGCAAAGGGTTTTAATCAAGAATATGGCATTGACTATGAGGAAACTTTTGCACCAGTAGCTCGTCTAACTTCTGTCCGAAGCCTTATCGCTGTTGCCGCTATTCGCAAATGGAAACTTTTTCAGATGGATGTAAAGAATGCATTCCTAAATGGTGATCTTTCAGAAGAAGTTTATATGAAACCTCCTCCAGGTTTTCATCACTCCTCCACTCAAGTGTGCAAACTCCGCCGTGCCTTGTATGGTCTAAAACAAGCCCCTCGTGCCTGGTTTGAAAAGTTTAGTTCTACTATTCAAACAATGGGTTTTACCTCTAGTGCTTATGACTATGGGCTCTTCATCAGAAAGAGGACTACAGGTATTACACTTCTGGTTCTGTATGTAGATGACATGATTATTACCGGGGATGATACTGGTGGTATCTCTGAACTCAAACAATCTCTCAGTCGTCATTTTGAGATGAAAGATCTCGGTCGTCTAAACTATTTCTTAGGGCTTGAAGTGTTATCTGATTCTGCTGGTTACTATCTCTCCCAAGCCAAATATGCTTCTGATCTTCTCAGTCGTGCGGGTATCACCGACTGCAAAACTGCGTCTACTCCGTTGGAAACAAGTACCAAACTTACTCCTCTTGATGGTACTCCTCTTAGTGATGCAACTTTGTATCGACAACTTGTTAGCAGCCTGGTCTACCTCACTGTCACTCGTCCGGACATTGCCCATGCCGTCCACATCGTCAGTCAATTTATGGCTGCTCCACGATCCACTCATTATACTGCCGTTCTTCGAATTCTCAGGTATATTAAAGGAACAATGTTTCATGGCTTGCAGTTCTCATCTACATCCTCCTTTGAACTACGTGCGTATTCAGATTCTGATTGGGCTGGTGATCCAACTGACAGACGATCAACTACCGGTTATTGCATATTCTTAGGAGACTCGCTTATATCTTGGCGTAGTAAGAAACAAACACTAGTTTCTCGCTCTAGTACAGAGGCAGAATATCGTGCTCTGGCTGACACCGCTCAAGAAATTGTTTGGCTCCGTTGGCTCCTCTCGGACATGGGAGTTCCTCAACATCTCCCGACGGTGCTTAAATGTGATAATCAAAGTGCTATTCAGATTGCTCACAATGATGTGTTCCATGAACGAACAAAGCATATTGAGATTGACTGTCACTTCATTCGCCAGCATATATCCAGCAACACTATTCGTCTCATCCCCATCTCATCCATTGATCAACCAGCGGACATATTCACTAAAGTTCATCCGACAGGTCGCTTTCAGAATTTGCTTTTCAAACTCAAGCTGACCTCACATTTACCACCTTGAGTTTGAGGGGGGGTGTTAGATTAGAAATTAGTTGTATATTAGAAATGAGTTGTATAGCATGCACCATTGTTGTAAAGCTTCTCCTTTCCCTTTATTCCATTCCTTTCCTTTATTCTTCTTGTCTCCCTCATGGCTTAGGCTGTCATGTCTCCTCCTTCTCTTGTATATATTCAGGACATTTCCATTGTAAACAAATATACATATGAATATTATCAAGAACAATTTATTCTCTCTTTAGTTTTCTACAGTATGTTTTATCAATTTTCAAAGTAAGCAGAAGATTTTGGCATCTGAGCCCGTTGCTTTTAACAAAGAATGGGGAAGAAGTATTATTCATGACCAACCACAAACAAATATGGGCCTACAATCCTACAAGTAAGTATTCATATTGGAAGTTTGATATACCAATTGATACGCAATCGTGTGCGACTTCTTTAGAGCAGACATTAGTTTCACTAGATGTTGGATTGGAATGAGAATATTGGGGATGCAAAATAGTGATACCAGGAAGAAAAAGTATTGGAAGAGTTAAGTGTCCCGCTCGAGCTGCTTCCGCTAATCTGTGGTTTCTTTCTCAATTTTCAGTCCTGCTTTGAGCTTTTATTTTTGTTGCAAATTTTTAATGGAATTGTTTCTTGGACGAAAGATTGTTGAAGTTTCATATTGCTGCATATTTCATTGGATTTACTGAATTTCTTTGACTCTTTTTGATAAAAATAGAAATAAAAGAATAAAAACCTTATATAGAGTTTCTCTAACCGTTGTGTAAAAGTATTTTTATGTGGCAACTTATATTTACACAAAACTTGAAACCTCCAAGAGTACTTTTGTTTTGTAATCTGGTGTAAAATTTGAAATAATCAAATAGAAGTCAACATATGCTACATGTAATTTTATGCACTTTTTTATGATTTTTTTGTTGAATTTGTTTATATAGGTCCTCATGCGTAGATTTCAAATATATATATATATTTTTTATTGAAATTCATTATTTGTAAAAAAATTTATTGCATTTTAAAGTTTTATAGAAAAATTAAAGAGAGATAAAGCTATCATATATAACAGTGTAAGTTAGGGGTGCATTTTTCACATTCATTTTATACAAAACTAACTTTTAAAAGACAGCTATATTTTACAAGTTGTGTAAATTTTACACAAAAACAAAAATTTACAAGACTGTTGGAAATACTCTTAATGAAATTGAACATAATCCGAATTCGTGGTAGTGAACTTGAACCTGATCCGAATTCGTGGTAGTGAAAAGAAAATTATGTCATCCAAAATATATAGATAATTCATTTTTTTATTTACCCGACGCCTAAATATATCCCAGACCAGCCCTGCCATACATATATATACGTACAAAAAATGATCTTATAATGGAATTAGAGGTGGAGCTTGATGTCATGTCCCGCTAATTTGGAGGCTTATATAACCCCGTGACATTAAGGCTAATTTGGAGGCTTATATAACCCCGTGACATTAAGTAGGGTTGGACCAGGTCTAGTTGAAATAAGCTCTTGTAGTCCAATACTATATACAAATATGCCTGCTATTTATAATCCAGTCTTAAAGGAAAAAGTTATCTTTAGTGATACAGTAGCTAACCACCCTAGGTTCAGAAAGGCGGGCTCAATTAGGAGCTCTTCTAGCTCTTGTAGTCCTATGCTATATACAAATATGCCTGCTATTTATAGTTCAGCCTTGAAGGAAAAAGTTATCTTTAGTGACACAGTGACTAACTACGTACCCTAGGTTTAGAACGGCGGGCTCGATTAGGAGCTCTTCGGATCGAGTCAAGACAAATAAAAAATCTCTAGTAACCCATAGTTGACACTCAGAATAACGACATTAGTTACCACCACTCCATTGATAGATCTATAAAATTCTTTATCTTAGATAATACATATAACTACCATAATTTTTAAATACATGCTCATTACAGTTACCGTAGTGAAAGGTTTAATACATTTAAATTACACAATTCAATACCTATTTTCCTATTTTCACAATTTGAATCCTTCTTGTCAGCTCCACATTTATCAGTTGTTTACAAAAAGTCACCACTAATTAATAATCTAGCAATTGAATTAATCCTTGACTTTCACAAATATAGTAATTTTTTTTAATATATTAATACACGTTTTTTTTTAATTTAATTTTAATACTAGCCCGGTGTAATTTAAATTCCTGACTCTGCCACTAAAAAGAATCCCTTACTTTAAAAACAATAAGGTCCATCTATTTTAAGGGATGAATGAATGGATTTTTTCACAAAATCTTGTGGAGATGATCTTTGTATTGAATAAACCATCTTCACAAAATCAATTTCATGAGTATTGTCCTATCGCTCTAGGGCAGGTGTGAGGCTATGCACTTAATGCCCACCTTATTGGTTGAGAGGTACTTGTTTTTGCTAGTGTTCATTGTACCATTGATATTGTTGTGTATAATAGAGAACGTGTACATATATTGCCCAAGTTCAGAGCCGAATTTGAGGTGAGCAGCAATGGACTTTTGTCTTAAACCCAAATTTTTGAGGGTCTCATAATTTTTAAAAGTTTGAAATTGGAGAAGTTCATTGATCAAAAAATCTTATATGTGTTCATTAATCAAAAAATAAGTAGTAATTATTTATGTAGATTAATTTAATTTAATTTATTTTCTTTGAATTTAGATGTTTAAAAAAAAAAACTTAAAATTATAAGGACAGAAGATCTCATTAATAAATTCGCTTCAAGCCTCTGAATTTATCAAGTCCGACCCTGCCTGAGTGTCTGTCTATTACAACACTTAAGCACTAAAAATTAAATCTATATTAACTTAATGTAAAACACTCCATCGGTTTTGGTCATTTAGGGCCACGACACTAACTTAAAAGTTGGGCCTACGTTATTTATCAATTTTTTATTTTTTTTTCCAAATCTCTTCTATTTACTTTTCAAATATTTTACTTTGGGCCTTTTTTTCTCTCTCTTTACATAAAAGCAGAATAGGAAAAAACCAGAAAATCAGAACGCAAAAACAAATTGAACTTATGATAATATATATACTTATATATATATATATATATATATATTTATATAATATGGGTAATTTTATTTCTATTTGCGGGTTTTTGCTATTTATCCACTCTTGATTTATGTTAACATTGAAATAAATTTCTCAAAACTTCTTTATAAAAATTGAGAAATATATCCACCAACTAATAATCCTTTTAAATGTATTTATTTTTAAAATTAGTTTCCTAATTAGAATATAATTCCTTAATAATATATTTTCTTAATTTGTTAAAAGGTATATTTATACAAGTACTATAGATTCATTATTCATAAAAACCATACAACACTACAAAACTGGGCGGAATTAATTTATATTATTACATCACAATACTAACAAATAAATTTTTTCAACAAATGAGTTTACTATTTTCTTTTTCTTTTTTCTATACAATGAGGGCTCTAAATAAATAAAAATAAAGAAAAATTGGAACTTAAGAAACTAAAAAAAAATTAGTAGCCGAAGGCAACAAACATCGTTTACTTTAATCTCATTCATTTCAAGTCAAAAGAAGAATATTCAATTATAATATATGTTTGTTTTCTTGTTTGCCATGATAAATCTGTAACTAAAGTTATAATTTTAATTTACTTCTATGTAGGAACTAAATTTTGTAGACGTATTACTAATGTTTCAAACTATACTTACTGTTTAATTACTATTCCAAGACTAATGTAAATTATTGTATAATTTCAATTTTGAAAACAAATGTGAATCAAAAACTATAGTCTAATCTTATAGTCTAATCTTGAGTCCGGAGAATAATGAATTATATATATTAGAAATATCATTTTATTATACAATTTATGTTTACTTTTTGATATATTATATGACGGTGGATAGAAGTAAAAATTTGGTGGATAATTTACAATTGAATTAAAAAGAATCATTATTTTATAAAAATTATGCCAATATTGATTTTTTGTAAGTTTATCCAATAACGTGGTTAAACTTAGTGGGCAATATAGATTATCTCAATAAAATCCAAAAAAGAGGGATAGACTGACAAATTTCGCTGATAGAAATAAAATCACCCCTGTTAATTACTAATCAAATTGATTATGTTGTTTAATTTTTTTTGATTGTTGAAATTTAAATTTTGAATTATTTGATTTTCCATATTTTAGTAATTAATTAAGTTGTTAGAAGTTATTTGATTGTTTAAATTTAAATTTCAAATTTGATTTTTTAGATATTAGTTTCTAGCAAGAATTTAAAAGTTTGGATTAGTTTACTAATCAATTAGATGATAGTGACATTATAGGAATAACAATAATATAAATTATTTTTGTAACTATATTAATTTAATTTTAATTATTTATCCGTAAAAGTTTGTATTTTAAACAAAACTTTGGATCTTAAAGTATTGGTGTAAAGTTGTGTTCTTAAATAGATAGAGAAATGAATATTTGTCCTTAAACTAAGTGCCCCTATTTTTATTTATTTAATTAAAGTAGATGTACTTATTAATCAAGTGAATTTTTTAATATTAAATTATTAATAAAATAATATTTATAAAATTAAATCAATAATATTTTTTGTCAGTCTCGCAAGATATCGTGGATATAAATAAAATCATCCATATAATATAGAGTTTGTTTTTAGTACAGACTAGACCAAAAATATTAGAAGTATTTTTTATGACGTAAAACTATTTAAAAAAAAAAGACCTATCTGCACTTGAAATTTTCAGCGTATATGTACACGTATAACAGAGGGATATATTGAAACCTTAGCTTCAATTCTCAAACAGCTTGTACTTAATCGTATCCTAATTGCGGAGGAGAATGAAGCGAGAATGATCATCATCATCACAATTGCATGATGATCCTCTAAGGATGCAATTGAACAAGAAAAATAATCATGGAAGAAGTAGTAGCAAAAACTTGACGCAACTTAAAATAACGCGCTTTGATAAAGCCCAAGTGCAGGCACGTCAAGTTGTAATATAGTCTCGGAAGTCCGAGTGTCGAACCACAGGGATAAGTGAAAAGGAATGGAATGGATTACGGATTAAGTGGTTTTCAGATTTTGTGTGAGTTGGATTTGTTGTGAAACAACGTAAATGTAAAACGGTTGCGAAAATTAATAAGAAAGCACTAAGGTAGGTGGAGGTTAGTTACGATTTAAACGACGGTAATCGATAGCTCATACAAAGATTTCAACACAAGGTTTCTCAAGATAAGGGGAATGTTGGTGTATCTCTCAATAGCAAAGGGTGCGACGCTAGGCGACTCATTCCCGGATTGAAGCTATATCAAGAGAGGAACAAACAACATTCCACCAAAGACGAGGTTATCGTTCCCATCTCTTAGCTACGGGTGTGAAGCAAGGCAACCCATTCCCGATGAAGCTAATCCGAGATAGATATGACAAACTCATCATAAAAAGATGTAACATAAAGCAAGTGTATGCAATCTCATGATTTAAAGAATGAAAATTATAAAGTGAATCCTAACAATGAAACGGAATGAAGTTTATGGGATAAATTTGTCATCTCATCATTTATCACTTATGGTAGAAAATAAAGAGTCTAAGTATCACATAAAGTGTAAGAAGCACTCAATATATCAATAAATGAATCAAAGATAAGCTAAACAAATTTATAACCCATCTATGGAGTTTTAAGAACTATTCATAATTTCTATGAAGAGGGAAAAACTCCATGGATGGGGGAAAGAGACCACAAGCTTTCTAGAACCATATAAATATGTGGTATGTTCATTAACAACCAAGCACTAAATATACAAGGCATATAAAGTCTTCATTTAATATGAAAATACCTAGAAAGCTTGAAAATGGTAGATATGATGAAAAAGAAGAGGATTCACAAATATTTATCAAACTTTAAACATGGATTGAGCCATTAATCACCGAAAATCATATCGCAATCAACCTCCGTAACCTTAGTAAGAGACTACTCCATAATAGATGCAAGAACAAATATTATAGATGAAGAAATCATTCTTACAAATTAAAATACTTACAAGGAAAAATGAAGAACAAAGAACAAGAGCTCTCCCTTCTCTCTACAACTTGCAAGTGTGCAAAACTAGATAATGATCTATATTTCATCTCTCTAGACTAAACAATAGCTAAAGGAGTACTTAAATTAATAAACTAAAGAAGGGAAAATATCTAGGAACAAGTTTCCCCAAAATAAGGCTAAAAGCAAAAGATAGTTGGTGCACTCGCGGGGCCATGATCGATCATGGCTTTGCCCATGATCGATCATGGAAGTATTCTGCCAGAAATTTTTGCAAGCCATGATCGATCATGGCTTTGCCCATGATCGATCATGGGTCTGGAACATTGCCACTCAGCACATTTGCAAGCTACTATGCTTGCTCTTGATCAAACTATGCAACACCATTGTACTCCAATCCTACAAACACATGGAATACTACAAAATACACACCAACTTGGGCCATGTTAGATACAACACTTGCTAAGGCATTAATCTCGAGATAAGCGGGTAATTCGGCAGAATTAAAGCAACAAACGCGTTAAGCGACTCTAGGAAAGAGCTTAAACATGACAATATTATGCGTTTATCAGCGGCAGCAGCAGCAATAAAGAGAAAATTAGGGCAACAACAAAAGAAGGTCCCAAACGTTGGCTTTCGACCATATCAGATCCCAAATTTAATCTCTATTACAAAAGAAGGTCCAATTCCATCTTTGCCATCACATTGAATGGTCATATTCCCTCTCTTTACTCCATAGATGATGACGATAATGCTTCTTCTGTCAAAGCATTGAGTCTTAATATTCCGCCTTTGATTCTTGAGGAATATAAAAATTTTAATCCTTATCGGCAAAGGACAATCTCAAATGTTTGCAATGGTTTGCTGCTTTTACGGATTAGCAAGGACTCTCTTGTTTTGTTTAACCCATCCACTAGTTGTTACACTCTTAAAGCATTAACACTTGATTGCTTGGAATCCACAAAAATATCCTCTTGTGCTATTAATATCGGATTTTGTTACGATGTTGGTATAGATGATTACAAGGCTTTGGTAATGCAACTTTCGTACAATATTCCTCGTGTCTTTGTATCTTGTTTGAAAAGTAAATGATGGTTCGAGATTACTCATGTTCCTTTTGATGTTGGGGGCTCGATAAGAGGGCCTTTAGTGAATGGGCATATCCACTGGACTAATACTACAGGAACAACAATTGCTAACTTTGAAGAAACTAGGAATGCCTTTGAGGTATTGCCGTCCCCTCCGGATCATGGTCGATATTTAATACTTGGTTTTGGAGTTTTAGATGAATGCCTATCTATAGCTCGAAGAAGAATAAGAAAAATAATCGAAGGTGATGTTGAAGTGGTAGTAATGAAGAAATACGGGGTGGCTGAATCGTGGACTACTTTGTATGTTTTATCAAATATGGAGGTAAACGGATGCCTTTGGTATCTGAAGCCGCTTCTTTTAACAAAGAATGGGGAAGAAGTCTTATTCATTGCAAACATGACAGAAATATGGGCCTTCAATCCGACAAGTAATTATTCATATAAGAAGTTTGATGTAGCGAATGATAAGTATTTGTGTGCGACTTCTTAAGTGGAAATAATTGTTTCAAATGCAGCTGGATTGGAGGCAAAATAGTGATGCCATGATAGAATTATTTAAGTGTTAAGAGTACTTATTTGTTTCACATTGACTTGAGGAGGTCAATTTAGCTTAATTTTTATTGATATATTGAGATGCATACAATCATCATATATATATAGCTTCGTATGTCAAATTATTGTTTAATGAATAACTTGGTTCTTTTTTGTTTTCGATAATATATATATATATCTGTGTGTGTGAGTTTGAATTATTGCTAGTGCTGTGGACTGGTTTGTTCAATCGACCGACTTCTTATTCCACCAAAGCATTACCCCTTGATCGCTTGACAGATCCATACTATTATTCTGATATTAGTCCGCGAACAAGTAGTGAATTAGAACGTAATTCAGTACTACGAATTTGTATAGTGATGAACAGAATTAAAACACAAAAAAGAAGGAAAAAACAGTCCCTGAAAGATTGTTCAAGTTTTTTTTAGTGGACTTGTTTCTTGGATGAAAGATTGTTGAAGTTTCATATTGCTGCATATTTTCATTGGATTTATTGAATTGCTTCCTCCTTAATTCTCTAAAGCCGATCGATCTACCTGGTTTAAGAGAGCTCTAACAGGCCTCGGAGGACCGAAGCCACCGAAGCCTTTTGGATGAAAATAAAACAAATAAAAACCTTAGCGAACTTGAACCTGATCCGAATCCGTATGCGTGGTAGGTTTTTGTTGTTTTAACCCTGCAATGTGTTTCAATTAAAAATAATTCGTCCCACAGTTCATGACGTACTTTTCCTTTAAAGTTTTATTGCGTATGTAGGGTGGCCTCAAATTAGACATACCGGCCATTAGTTCCTTTTATGGAAAAGGCAGGTCACCAATATCCCGAGGGAAAACAAGGGAAAACAAATGTCTCTAACCTTTAAATCCTTCATTCCCATTGTTCCCTAAATTTTTCATAGATGAAATTGCAACAATATCAACCGATTTTGGTTCTGAATAAAGGTGAGTATTAGTATGGTAAAAATTTGAAACAAGCGAAACCAGGTCGTCAAAAAAGGTTTTGGTTTGACCTATTTAAGTATTCCAAACTGAAAATACTGAAACAAAAAATACCTTTTTTCTTTGGTTTGTTTCGGTTTTACCGTTTAAAAAGCAAAAAATACCCATTTTTATATAACAAATGTAAATACCAAAATATTTACCAGAGTACCTAAAAATTTGTTTAGCCTTCAATTGTGTGCTCATTCCATTTATGCTTTAATTTTGATTTTTCAATTTTAGAGCGAGTACCGGTCTAGCCGTCACTAATACCTTAACTCTAGTGCAAGTAAAAGGCTATATATGTTGAGAGCAAGTTTATTTTTGCTAGTGTTTTTGGGAAAAAAATAAATGTATTACTTCTTTTGTCTCAAAAAAACATTGCTCTTTGACTTTGATTCTTTTTAAGAAATTAAGAATATAATTATTATATACGGTTAGATTTGATATATTCCAAAAATAAAAGTAGGACTATCTCTTCTCTTTAAAACATACAGAATAAACTTTTGCTCATATTAGTTTATGAAAAGGAATTATACTAATTTCCTCCAAATTTTGTATTTATTATCTGAACCTTATACCAAAGGGTACAAGATATATAAACTTTATTTGGTAATTTAGTAAAAATAAAAAAAATAAAAAAGCCACATTTTTTGTTACACAACACAAACTTACGGTTTTTTTTAAATTTAAATGCAAAATAATGCATTAACACATGTATACAACTTTTACAAAAGTAGGGACAAAAAGTTTAAATCAATTATCGTGGTCCTATAAACAAAACGAAACGCAATGTAGGGATTAAAAATGTAAAGTATTTATCGTTTATTCTAAAAATGTAAAGTATAGGGTAAATTACTCTATACCTCTGAACTAATACGATTTTCCAAATGCACAGATATCACAAAATTAATGGAAACCTATGAATGTCAAAAATGTCTTTGCGTAAATTACACTAAACTCCCTTGAACTAACATGCTTTTTCTAAATGCCCCCAAACAAAAAAATCCGAGTCATTAACAACTTTTCATTTAATTTGAATGGATTACTGATAGTCTCTTGAAACTAATTAGTCTTTACAGCATAATTGGTATATTGTAAATTGATGTTTTATTATGTTTTTTGGTGTCTAATTCTTGTTTTTGTATTGTGTATGTAATCTAAATATATATAGTAGTTAGACTTGTTCTAGGATATATATGTTTTTGTTATTATGTATATTTGTTGGAAAAATTAATATACGTTTTCTGATTTTAAATTTTATGTAATTTTTTTGTAAAAATAATGAAAAAAAATAATACTTATTTGTGGAAAAATAAGAGAAAGTTGTGTTAGTAAATGATGAATGGTAGGGAATGCGTGAGGAAGTGTGGATAAATAATGGGGGAAGGGCAAATTGGGTTAAAAAAAAATGTTCCAACAACTATTTTTGTACAAGCTTCTAACGATTTAGTCCTTGTGTGCGGCTAAGTGTTATCAAATGTTAATTCCTGTAGTCTTTAATGGTGAAGGTTCACCACAATAGTATGAGATATTAGAATTAGTTGATGTAAAACTTGATGCCATTACTAGCCAAAAATATGAAAATGATGAAGTTATATACACATATATTATTTATAAATTGAATAGTGGGAAGAAATGAAAATAATGAGAAAAAATATTAACTATTGAAAAATGAGAGGAACTTGTGTTGGTGATAGGGAAAGGATGAGACAGTGTGCTTAAATTAGGGAAAACGGACAATTTGTGGGAGAAGAAATTTCCAATGGCTATTTTTTGATAAGCTTGTAACATTTTTGTCCTTGTTTAATTTGTGGTTAACGGACTAAACATTAAGGGAGTTTATTGTCGGGTATTTTTCTTTAGGGGGTGACCCGAAATCCCGACTTAATTCTGGAGGGTTTAATGTAATTTAACTACCAAAAATATAATACAACAAAAATGACTAGCAGTAATTTTTTATTGCTTTAACATGATTAATTGCCCATGAGCGTTGTTTATCAAAAAAGAATACTATAATGAGATAATGTAAAAAACTCGGTCCTCGGTCCTCGCTTTTCACTTGAGAGGGGATTCGATTCCTTTCCACACCTTCATTCATAGTAATAATAAGTTGAAAAAAAAATTTCGATAATAGTAGCTAGTACCACATAAGTTACACTATAAAATCATTTTATTAATGAGTTTTTTTTTGTTTTTTTGTTTTTTTTTGTTTTTTTATGCTAAGTACCTCGCTAAACCGATTGGCGGAGTTCAACTTGGTTTTGGTCGGTTTAGGCCACAGGCGTAACTTATATTTTTGGACCAAAATTATTTATTATTTTCTTAAACCCCCTGTATCTGTTATTCTTGTTAGGCCTTTTAATCGTGTAAAATTAAACTGAATAGCATAATAGAAATATTCTAATGTATATGTTCTTGTTAGGCCTTTTAATCGTGTTAAAACTGAATGGCATACCTAATAGAAATATTCTAATGTACATGTTATGGACCAAATCAAATAGTATTGTTTTATATATATATATATATAGGCGAATGATCTTAAGAGAACTAACTTTTTGCTCCTTAAATGCAAACTAATTATTTTAAAAGGGTAAAGGGATGAAGTTTTTAATGAAACTTGGTGAAGATGATCTCCATGATTAGTAGATCACCTCCATCAAATTTCATCGAAAAATTCAATCAGGAAAAGGGTTAAATAAAAAATTGATATACATGCACGTTTTTTGCATTCAAAATTTAAGATATTTAACTAACTTACTTTTTGGTTGAATTTTTTGATGAGATTTGGTAGAGACGATCTACTAATCATAGAGATTATCTTAACAAGGTTTAAAAAAAAATCATCCCTTTAGCCCCTCAAAATGATTGGTCCACATTTAAGGATCAAAAAAATGATTCTCTTTAAATCCTTCCCTATATATATATATATATATATGAAACGATGACAAGATCTTGTGATTTTTTGGGAGGAGGTTCGAACCTTGGTAGTCCATGTGATAACTCACACCTCTAACGAATAGACCAAACCCGAATATCAAGTTTTAGGCAGTTTTACACTCGTCAAATTCAAAAACCAAACAATTTGAGCCCATTCAATTCAGTTTGTAATTTTTCTAATTTTGTGCACAACCCTAAATTTTAGACTTCATTTTTTTTCTTTTTTAGTTACGGCTAAAGCCGTTGATGTATATATATAGCAAATCCAATTGAAAAACCTAAACCCTAGCCCCTAGATAGGATATATATATATTGAAACCTTAATTAGCTTTAGTTCACGAACAGTAACAGAGGTGCAGGAGGCTAGGAGAAGAATGAAACGTGAACGATCATCTTCATCATCATCATCACAATTGCATGATGATCCACTGATGATGCAATTGAACAAGAAAATTACTCATCATAATCATAATCATGGAAGTAGCTGCAGCAATAGAGAGAAAATTAGGGCAACAAAGATCTTACCACAAGAGATAATCGACGAGATCCTCTTCAGACTTCCGGTAAAATCTCTCTTACGTTTTAAATGCGTCTCCAAACGTTGGCTTTCGTTCCTATCCGATTCAAATTTTAATCTCTTTTACAAAAGAAAGTCCAGTTCGGTCTTTACTATAATATTGAACGGTAATATTCCCTCGGTTTACTATATAGACGACGATAATGTTTCTTCTATCAAAGCATTTAGTCTTAATGTGCCGCCTTTGATTCTTGAGGAATATAATAATATTGATGATTATTGGCAAAGGACAATCTCAAATGCTTGCAACGGTTTGGTGCTTTTACGGATTAGTAAGGACTCTCTTGTTTTGTTCAATCCATCCACTCGTTGTTACTCTCTTAATGCATTAACACTTGATTGCTTTGACTCCACAAGTACAGTCTGTTATACTTCTGGTATCGGACTTTGTTACGACGCCAACATAAATGATTACAAGGCTGTAGTAATTATAAACCTTGTGTATAATGCACCCCGTGCCTTTGTATCTTGTTTGAAAAGTAAAAGATGGGTCGAGATTACTCATGTTTCTCCTTTTGATCTTGGTTACTTGATAAGAGGGCCTTTAGTGAACGGGCATATCCACTGGACTATTGAAACAACAATTGCTTATTTTGAAGTAACTAGGAATACCTTCGAGCCATTACCGTCCCCTCCAGATCATCATCAATATTTTATAATTGGTTCGGGTGTTTTAGACGAGTGCCTATGTATAGCTCGAAGAAGAAGAAGCATAATTGAAGATGATGTTGAGGTCGTTGCGATGAAGAAATATGGTGTGGCTGAATCGTGGACTACTTTGTATGTTTTATCAATTTTGAACGTAAGCAGTAATTTTTGGGATCTATGCCCTTTGTTTTTAACAAAGAATGGGGAAGAAGTCTTATTCATGAGCAATCTAGAAGAATTATGGGCCTACAATCCTACAAGTAAGTCGCATAGGAAGTTTGATATACCTGATGATGAGTTTTTGTGTGCCACTTCTGTAGTGCAAACAATTGTTTCACCGGCAGTTGTATTGGATACGATGCAGAACAGTGATCGATACCAGGATAGAAATATTAAGCGTTAAGAGTACTTGTTTCACATTGACTTGAGGAGGTCAATTTAATTTAACTATTATTAATATATAGACACGGATACAATCATCATCATCATCATCATCATCATCATATACATAGCTAGCTTTTTATGTGAAATTTGTTGAGTCTGTTGTTAATTAGTGAGCCTAGCTCATATATATCAGCTTTAATAACTTGTTTCTGTTTTGTTTTCTATAATAAAGTGTTGAATTCTTGCCCGCCAAGGGCTAGCCGTTGATTTTGAATTAAAGAATATAATAATAAATCATGTTATCGAAGGATGGTCGAGCGCTTGCAACGGACTGGTGCTTTTACGTATTGGTAATGACTTCCTGGTTTTGTTCAATCGATCCACTCATGATTCCATCAAAGCGTTAACACTGCACGGATCCACACTACTATTATGATATTAGACCGTAATTCTGCGGTGCGAATTTGAAGTGATGAACAGAATACAAAAATACAAAGAATGAATTTTCTTCCACTAATTTCTAGTTCTTTCCCAATTTTCTGTCCCACTTGAACATTTTCTTGTTGTAAATTTTGAACGGAATTGTTTTCTTGGTCGAAAGATTGTTGAAGTTTCATCTTGCTGCATATTTTCATCCACGATTTTTTGAATTTCTTAAAAACTTTTTGATAGAAATAAAAATAAAAACCTTAGCGAACTTGCATTCGTCCCACTGTACATAACTTTTTCACCAGCTGGTTGGCTAATATATATAAAAAAAGAGTATGATTCATAGTAAGTATTTAAATATTAATTTGATACATTAATGATATAGTTTTAAGCCTCAATTTAAGATCATATATTACCAAGTGAAAATGAGGGAAAGAGAATTCTGCGTATGGAAAACATAGATAATGAGCCAAAAAAAAAACCTCTAGCTCCCATATTTTTTTATAACATATTAAGTTAATTGATAAATGCATATGATATAAGGACTAGACACGGAAAGTACAGATGATGTGTTGCAAACATTTATTTCTATGCATGCAAATATTTATTATATTAAAGTAAAAATGTAAAAATTGAACAAAAAAAAAAAATTAATTTGTTTCATTAGTTAAAATTATTCTTATCAATCAAGGGATTGTGAGTTTGAATTTAAGAGCTAACATATTATAGATTGATTTGGTTTAAAATAACATTCTGGATGGAATTGATTGCTAATTTTCTTGCAATCAATTCTGCATGGAATTGATTGCAAATGCTGTTCCTCTACTCGGTTTTCTTAATGAGTTGGAGGAGGTTTTATTTTTGGTCCAAGAACATGTGCATGTTAATTAGTTCGACATGAGTTGCAAACTAATCGATGTAATAATTAAGCAAGGGAGGTGATTTTTGAAAGGTTTTCTTAAATAGACTCACAATTTTATCCTTTTCATTTCGATGTGAGAATATTTTTTCCTCATGCTAGTGCTTTTTAACTAAAACTTAGGGTGCGTTTACTTGTTTCGTTTATAATAAACAAAAATATTAAAAAAAAAATGTGCCATTTATAATAAAAAATTGCCGAATTCAATAAATATTCTACATTGCCACAAAAATTAAATTCAAACGATTGCAATTAAAAGATCAATCAAATATGTGCTACGTTGCTAATTAGTGAAAATATTGTCGCAACATAGCGAAGACGGGGTTTCCTATTTTACTAATGAAAAAAAGATTACACAAAATTAAATTTGGCTACGTAATACATACAATAAAACCCACATATTGTATAAACATGTAAACTCACTTACTTCCAAACAATGAAGATGAACTAATAAACACAGGACTCGACCAATCACCAAAATTAGGCATTGAACTTCCAAAAGCTAGAATATTACATACATGAGTACTTCATGTTGGAAATTGAACTGCAACAAACGAACATAATGATGTTACCAAAAACAACAATTGGAAAATGCGGGGTTATGTCACGGACTAGGTCGCTCTATTTAAGACATTTCGCAGCTCTACTCGGTTTTTGTGCTAGCAGTTCGGTTTGGCCATGTCGTCTCCATGATACAACAAGCCTAGATTTTTCCTTTGTCTCGATTTCCTTTGCATGGTGGGAAATCGGGATCATAACTCCCTTCCTTTATAACTTTGGCCAAATTGGTAAACTATTCCTGTGAAGGCAAACAAAAAATTGGGAGGATTTTTTTTATTTTTTTCAAGCTCTCAGATGGTTAACAATGGAGGAATTCTTGCGTATATCTCTTTTGGAGAAGGAAATGGAAAACTTTTAAAGAGAAAGTCAAAAAATAAAAGTAGGAGTATATTTTTATACAAGGAAGGAATAAGTAAAATAAACACATCTTCTAAGGTTTGATAACAAGATAAAAAAATGATAGAAAAATCAATATATTTTTTATAAAAAGATGGAAAACAAATCGAGGAATGGGATGAGATGAGATGTCCTCTTACTTTTTGTTTTTCTATGGAAAAAATTTCTTTAGATGACGATGAAACTTTTTTTTCCATAACAAATGAAAGAGGATGAAGGACTCATAAAGACGAGGATGAGATGTAGAAGATCTTTCAACATTACTTTACTTATTATCAAACAAAGCCTTAATTTACAAAAAAAGGAATTATACCTTCCCCTTATTTAATTTGTATTATTTGAACCTTATACTAAAGGGCACTAGTTGAATGCACTTTATTTGGTATTTTAGATCTTTTCTGAAAAAAATAGCTACACAAACATAATTGTATGTTTTTTAGTGTTTTTTAATACAAAACATTGCATTAACTCATTGTATGCTTATGGGACTAAGGGGTTGTTTTTTTTGGCCACTCACAGTTCCGTTACCCGAGGATCTGCCATGAATGGCTCTAGCCCAAGGATACACTCATTTGCACTTTGGTGCAATCCGATTTGCAGTAACTTTCCATGGTTGTAAAGGCCTTGAAGTTGTTGCCAGAATTGCTCTCGTTGATACAAGAATGAAGGATTACCAGCAAGCAAGCTTGGGAAATGTCCAGGCAACCCTCAATGCTGGAATAATCTTTTTCACTCTTTATCCCAACTCACATCAACATGCCTTTTTCAGACAAGTATATCTGTGATGCCCTAAATATTCAGGTTCAGATTACTGGAGTCCCAATGATAAGTGGAACCTTTGCAGCTACAATCCATCACTAGATGATCTATAGGATACAAAATCACTCCTACTATCTCTCCATTCCAGGATCATCCACTGTTAATGCTTTGTTGCTCACCATTGATTCTAGTGAAGCTCCAACAGCCATTTATGTTCCACGTCAACTCACTCGCCCAGAGTTACTTAAGTTGTTACCAGAATCTTGGGTAGCTTCTTATGAGACTTACCATGAATAGTCTTATGCTGAACCAGTTCAAACATCTGAGTCAATGTATCTCAGAAGACCCGATAAATAGTTAGAGATCCGTTTTAACAGGCGGCCATCTCCTCAGAATAATCCTTTCCAAACTGAGATCAATATGTTTGAACCCATACGTCTTCTACCATCAGACCCTTCTCTTAAAGCAGAACCCATGGTGATTCTGTATTTCACAAATGAAGGTAACCCAGTTTACCAAGGAAAAGATGAAACCGAGCACATATGGTATGATGAATGTTTTTGTGATGCTTGTGAAGAAAGGCATTATGAAGATCAGTTAAATCCCTAAGAGCTGAAGCGATACAGGAAAAAAAAGGCTGGCAAGCCTGTGGATTCTCAAGAACTCCTTCAAGAACGATATAAAGTACAATGATCCCTCTGTCGGATTATTGGGAGAACCCTCAGGAAAATTTGACTATTTTGTCATTTACGGCGATAAGCCTTTGCCAACTCCTCCCCCAGAAGAAAGTTCGTGTCATCCTCCTCCTCCAGCTCCACCAAAAGCATCTCCTCAAAATCCACCTCAGAAACCATCATTACCACCTCCTCGATTACCTCTTTATGCAGTAAAAGCCCTAAAAGCTTTAAACCTCCCTCATAACCAGCCATCAATGTACCAAACCTACTCTTCACCATCTCCACAGATTACCCCCCAAATTCCACAGCCTATCCCTTGTTTTATGACCAATGAAGAATTTGAAACCCCGTTTCCCCCAGCTGAAGATTTTGATAATCTCGGCCAAAGAACTAAGAACATGTGGAAGGCCAAAAATCCTACCACTTCTGATTCCCACGGTGAACAAAAGAAAATCACAGCAGTCGAAGCAGCGTTAAATTGGCAAGCTGAAAATCCTGTTGCCCAAAACGCAGTCTTTTCTTGAATTGCTCAGACCACTCAGAAGATTGAAACTCAAATGAGTGTATCCTTGGGCTAAAGCCATTCATGGCAAATCCTTAGGTAATGGAACTGTGAAAAAGTGCTCTTCAGATCTCGAGGGTATGATCATGGTGTCAAACTTGCTAGCTTGAACGAATTCCTCGACTGGTAACTTGGATGAGTCAGAAGAAACTAATTAGCATATTCTTATGGTGAAGGAAGTTTGTGATGGTTTGGCAAAAACATGGTAATGATTTGTCATAGGTAAAGCTGTTTTATTGAATTTGGTCTTTAATGGGAAGGTGTGTGACTTTAAACAAAGACTCTATACGGCTAGACTCAAAACAAGAAGAAGAAGAAGAGAGAGTGGACGACATAAACTTAAATCTACTTAGCTTATCAGATTTTAGAAAGGATATCTTTGAAATGGAAATCAGACTTCTGGACCAAGAGGTAACAGATCAAAACCAATTTTTAAACAAATGTTTTTAGTTTTAATTAGCTGAGTCACCAATAGCTACCAAAGACGACGACCTTATATACTTGTGACTTAGTACAAATCATACTTGACCACATATGCGAGCAGTTAACGAGCATAACACACGGCACCATGCCTAATAAAGCCGTTGGCTCAAACACCTGTCGATGTATGAAATTACTTTATCACTGTATAAAGGAATTATACTTGGGTTCTGAGTAATATCACCTTATGTTTTCTGATACGAGAGATCCACACAAATAATTTCTTAGTGTTCTGTTGTGAGAGATCTACATTAAGTGGCAGTCACAGAGTATACTAATCAAAGATCTTATTTGTTAAGTGGCAGACGTAGAGCATACTAATCAAAGGTCTTTGATCTCATACTAAACAAAAGTATAATTATTAAAAGGCATCAACACAGACTTAGCTAAACAGAACTAAAACTATTCATTTAATTATTACTTTTGATCTAAACCTTGGTTCAGACTTCTGATATACCGACTACTCACGAGGCATACTTACTACATCTGATACCAAAAGGGGCAAAAGATACTCCTCACCACCACTACTGATTCCCCTGGCGAACAAAAACCCCCAAAATCGCCCCACCGCCCCGCAACATCCAAAGTAGCGTTAAATTGGCAGCCGAATATGCTATTGCCTAGAACGCAGTCCTCTCTCGAATTACTCAGACCACTCAGAAGATTGAAACTCAAATGACCTTGCCAACAATTCTCTGAAATGAATGCCGCCATAGTTGATTTGAAAATGCGAATTCGAGTCCTCAATGATCAGATGCAATACATTGCCTTTACTATCACGGACTTTGCTGCTACTCAAGCCTCATTCTTTACAGATAAAGAAAGAGAAGCTCTTGAAGCTCAATCGCGTGATATTGAAAAATCATATATACCATCACCGCCTCTTAGAGCAACCCAGATTCCTTTTTCCAGATAACTTTGATGTACCAGATTATTTGGCTAACGCTCAATCTCGCCCTTTCTCAACATGAATCATTAATCCCAATAGTATTGACTTATGTGATGAACCACCTCGTTTAAGATTGCCAGCATGATCAGAAAAACAAGTAAATCTTTAAAGCCCCCAACAGTTTAGGCCCCCAAGAAAGCAGATGAATTACCCTAAACCCCGTCCTCGAGGAGACCAACGTCTAAACCCCCTCCCACCCAACCAGCCTCATGACCCATCCCATGCTTTTTACAAACCCACCATCCAGAACCCTATCTTACCCTCCCAAGCACCCAATCAAGTTATCCAATGAACCTTGACTATAAAAAAACCCATTTGCCTTGAGAAGAATACAAAAGTTGCCCCAGCTAAAAAACCCAACTTTCTCAAGCAGCCAACCCCCCACAACCCCAGCCACTTCTCCAGAGCCCAGCCTATTCTAAACCACCCGAACCACCAGATCCAACCACGGTGCCCCCTCACACCAAAGCTATGGATATAACGTTTCCAATAGCTATTCCAGAAAACTAAGCCACCAACCATATAGCCTCTTTCCTAAAGACCCTTGCCTTATCTGACAGACCCACCCCCCAAGTACAAGTGCAAACAACTGATCTCTTCAAATCATTTGAAGAAATTTATTCTGCACAAACCACAACCCCCCCCCAAACCAACAACAATAACTCCCCTGACCTTGAGCCAATGGTTGAAGACCCTCTAGAGATCTTACCAACAGCGCCCCACAATCTCAGACCGGCCATGATAATCATTAAAGATTTACCATACAAATGATGATATCCTTCCTAACAAATGGTGTGAGAGATTTATTTCTTTCACTGCATGGTTAACTGCAGACCATGCCCCAGCACTATGATTTAAAATCAGTTTATAAGTGTTTTCTAGCCAGACTGATTGGCCGCCTTAAAGATTGGTATGAATCATTAGGCCCATATCGACAGTTACAACTCCAATAAGCAAACTCAACTGATACCTTCTTAGGTACTATTTACCAAGAATTTGTTGGACAGCCACTCCGACTGCCCTGTTGATATTTCCAGAATAGAGTTTATGGGAATGAAATGTTGTTCTTTGATTGTCAAAGATATTGAACGACATTATGATCGTATGTTAAAACGATTCTACTTTCTCGGTGGAATTGATGATTTGAATCTTAAGCAAGTGTTTCTTCACTCGTTTCCAAATGCCCTTGTCACAGAAGCCCAGAAGCTTTTCAAGATCTAGAAGATAGAGTTAAAGGATTTAACTTTTGGTAATATTTATAATATTTATGAGCATGTCATTGATTCGATTGAAAGAATCTGCAACCAACGAAAGCTTTTTGATGACATTTCAAAAACCAGCAAAATGCTTGCTTCAGCATGTGATAAAGATTCATGGAAGATCAAATGCAAGTCTTCAGAGCAGTGTGATTTTCGCTCTCACAAGAAGCATCGTAAAAGGTCATCCCCAAGAAAGTCCCACAGAGGATATGCCAAAGGTAATTCTTATTCCAAGCCTTGGAAATCAAAGAAGAAAAAATCGTTTAAAGGAAAAAATTGGAAATTTGTGAAACGAAAAAATGTCAGATGAAAAAGAATGATGAGTGTTTTATTTGTAAGAAGAAAGGACACTGTAATACCCCATATATTAATTGTGTGTTAAATGGAAATATATTGGCTTTTATTTTACTCATATGAGTGATCGTTAGGTGATTCGGGTGATTCGGGTGGTTCGAATTGATTTTGGTTGGTAAATAAGAGTTTTGGTCTTTCGCGATTTTGTATTTCTAGCTATCTTTGAGCTATCGTAATTTCTTATCTATTTATCGGAATGAGATTTCGTTCGCATAAATGTCTAGTATATGTACCATTCTAAAACTTTTGTGTTTTGACTGAATTCCAATTCACATTCCTCGTGGGTCAAAACAGGGCCCGAAGTAGGCCCATTGCAAAATTCTGGTCGAGCGTAGCGCTTCGGCAGAGCACTGTCTTTGGTGAATTCTGGGGAAAAATCTATCCATAATTTGGAAAAACTTCCTCTTAGAAAGTTGTAGAGCTTTGAAATACCTTTTCGTGAACAAACGAACGCTTCAATCGGAGTTCCGAACGAAGAGTTATGGCCAAAAACAAAAACAGTGCATAGAACCCCAAGTTATAGCGCGGACCGGTATGGTATTTTTTGGCATACCGTCCGGCACCAAAGTTTTTGGAAATTTGTACTCCGCGGACCGTATTCGGTTATTTTGCATACCGATCTGCCAATTAACTATTCCCACCGACTTAAGCTCGTTTTTTAAGCCATTTTTGGTCATTTTTCATCCAAACTTCGTGCCAAACCATTTCCACACTCCTCTAGGGAGTTTCTAGAAGGTTCTAGAGAAGAAAGAGAAAGATTTCTACACACATAATCGTCCGAATCGAGGATTCAAGCTTGAAATCATCCAACCCATCTTTAAGGTACTATTCATCATCTTCTACCTTGGGTTTCTTCTATAAAAGCTCAGGCAAGTCTTGGGCTACTTGGGTTGGGTTTATACTCTATTAATTCAAGGATTTTGCTATGTTAGGAACGCGGTGAGACGAGAGCTTGAGGATTTTACCGAACGGGGCTTCGGTTTATAGCTTTCTTCTTTCTTTTGGTCTCTATGCTGAGGTAGGGGTTAATATCTTTTCAAAACTCGATATTGTGATTTTATTTATCGAAAAGATGAATGATTTTACATATATATGTTTAGTACAAAGTATATATTCCTTGTTAGTGATTATACATGAATGATTTTTAAACATGTATGCTAATATGTTGATCATATCATTGATATACATAAGTTGTGCATGATTGAGCTATGATTTTACGATATGAAGCTAGATATGCCATCTAAGCTCCATGATTACATGTTATTGCTTCATATGGATGTTCTTTGGATGTATATGTGTTGGTTTGACAGGAAATGATTAGTAAAGGGTTTGTATACACCAAAGAACATGGACGTGAATTGGATAGAGTTTATATGGCATAATGAGCTTCTATTTTCTATATAATGCATTAGTTGGGACAAGATATGCCACTTGAACTTGATTTCTATGTCAATATAGACTAGTAAGCGATGTTCCTTGAATATACATGCTTATTTGTATCCAATGGATTTGTACATGGGTTATGTATAACGGTAAGGAGATATGAAGAAATTGAATTAAGTGGCATGTGTTATTTTTGGTTGTCATAAAGGCAGATAATGCATGTTGTGACACCACTATTGTGTCAACCGCAATCTTGAGGATTCTTTGGCAGCTCGGATTTCCTTATGGCTTATCGAATGGGCGTATATCTCTTATTATGATGCTGGAAAGCTTCATTATATATATATAATTACTCGGAGGCTACATAGAGGCTTATTTTTTTGACAATCACTACATGGAAGCTTCATTTACTATCTTTATATTGACTTAGCTGGAAAACGATTGTGTTGTTGATTTCCTTGGAAATGAATGTGCTTGGTCGTGGATGACCAAGGGTGATATGAATTCTGTATAAATATCTGTTTTACATGGTACTTAGCGGGATGGAAAATAGGCAGGGCCCGGTGTCTCTCTTGGGAAGAAAAGCCCTAAACCCTTCGGGGATATTGTTTGGCCACCAATAAGCCATCGGCGGACCCCCCGGACCTTGGCATTGGCAACGCACCATGAATTCGATTCTTTTCTTAAGGGGAAGGAGGATGGGATTGAGATTGTCCCCTTCCTGGGTTTGATAATATTGGTATGTCGTTTGAGGCGACGGAATTTTATTGTGGACGCTAGTTCGGATTCTTATTGAAGAAAACTATGGTTATATTATATTCTCTTGGGCAGATGGATTTCATAAGGCCATGATGGCTTGGATTTTCACTGGTGCGTATCATCAAGGCTTGGAGATGGGTTGAACACAAAGGGAGGTAACCTGCATATGCATGAGCACGCATTTTCATGAATAATGGTTATCTACTTTCTACTATATGTTACAATTAATGTTAAAAATATACTTTGAAAGGATTAACTTTGTTTATGATAACAAATCAAGTTATGTTTTCAAAGTTGCACCCTTTTCTTTTTCCCCCTACTGAGCGGTATGCTCACCCCATTTTTTCTAAAACCTTACAGGTAGCCAGGAGTCAAAGAGGTCAGGGACGTGACGGGATCGGGAACGAGTTAAGTGGCTCTGATACATATGTACTTTTGTTTTATATATATTCTCACGGGCAGCCACAGCTAGCCCAAAGTGATATACATTAGTTTGGACTTACTTAATTAGTTTTGTGTAACGACTATATGCATGGATGCATGTTTGTGTACAATACTATTATCTTCAGCATGATTATGAAGTTGTTGTTTGACGAGCATGATATTACTATCTGAATTTCATTATGTGTTTTTCATATATACCCATTTTAGTCAATCTAAGATGGGTTAGTAGTACTCCAGGTCTTAATTACGGGTGTTGTCCTGTAGATTAAGGCGGGTGGTATATACACTATGCCAAAAATTGCCCCAATGCAAACAAAAAGCCCAGTTCACATGGCACTTTTCCAAAAACTCGTCCCTAATATTGGAGAATTGATGTTTAATCAATTTATTTTAGCGGAAGATGAAGCCTCACCCATCCACGATAATGACAATTTCTTATTCAGATGAATCTAATAACTCAGAATATTCTGATGAAGAATCCAATTCCCAGTGCCAGTTCAGAAGTTGATAATTCCCTTCCCGCAATCTCTTCACTTCAGCCTTTTTACCTCTTATGATGAAGATTGCATGGCTATGGCAAAAGTTCCAACTACATTAGAAAAAGTCCAGTTGATCAAGAAGTCATATGAAAAGCCAACCCAAGTCGTTGGCCTTTTTTGATACTGGAGCAGCAAGATCCCTAATGAATCCATCGTTGTTACCATCCTCGTAATTGGCGATCCTGTTCAGTTGGCATTTCGTGTTGCCAATGGCAAAATTCTTATGGAAAACAAGATTAGCAGGCTATTCAACTCCCAATTTTCCCAAGAATAAAATTGCGTCACAAGATATATGGAACTCCTTTTCCATAGCAAAACCTCTTAATTGGTTTTGATTTGATACATAAATTACTAGGTCCCAGATTTGCCGCTGATGGTCTACGATACAAGAATTATTTCTTACCATGGTCAGACCCAAAAATGCATTTTAAATATACAGCCTACCCAGCTCGAGTTCCCATTATCACCTGATATTACTCTTGATTCCATTCAGCAGAGTATTATCAAACTTTCTTGTGCTAAATCCCATGTTGATTCCTTGCCAAATGCAAAAACCCACTGTGACAGAAATCAAAGTTCTATGTCCATTTTCCCTTCAAAAAAACGAAGATATCAATCCAACGAAAACCAACATATTGGGATGAACCCAACACATTTTTCCCTTGCCTTTGAAGAAGTTACTTCACTTCAGTGTCAAAACCTCATTCCAGCAACTACTTCCCCTTGGGCTTGTAAAGCCTTCTATGTTAACAAAAGATTCTGAACAAGTTAGAGGAAAAAAGATAAGTAATCAATTATCAGCCGCTTAATCATTTCTTAGCCAGTGATAAGTTCCTCATCCTTCATCATAAGCAATCTATGTTCTCATCTTTCAAATGCCAAGGTCTTTTAAAATTTGACCTTAAAGATAGATTTTGGCAGTTAGGCATTGCCCCAGAGGATGCGACCTAAAATAGCCTTTGTATCCTAGGCCACCATTTTAAGTGAAACCGTCATGCCATTCGGTTTAAAAATGGACAATTTGTATTTCAAAAAACAATGATGCAAATATTTCAACCTTTGCTGACCAATGCCCTGGTTTACATCGGTGATATTCTCCTCTATTCCCTAGATCATGAGTCACATACCCAGTTACTACATCATTTTCACCAAATTGTTCTTAATCATAGAATAATGCTTTCAAAGAAAAAAAATGGTAATTGGAGTTACTGAAATCGATTTTCTAGGCATGCAAATATCTGATGGCAAGTTTAAGTTACAGGCTCATATCTCTAAGGATCTTCTTAAGTTCCCTGACGTCCTCATACCTGTTACATAAGTACTGTAGTTTTTGGGAATTACATGTCACAGTTTATTCCCAAAGTTGCAAAATACACCGGACCTCTTACTTCACTACTCAAGAAAACTCCACCCCCTTGGTCCCAAGTGCATACAGATGCTGTCAAAACCTTGAAGAAGCTTACCAGTGACTTGCCCCTTTTGCAAATTCCATTGATAGGAACAAGAATCTTACAGATTGATGCAAGCCAAGAATTTTGGGCTGCAATCCTCTTAGAAGAAATTGATGGAAAACGCCACCTTTGTGGATACAAGTCGAGAAAATTTAAACTTGCTGAAATTCACTACCATTTTACCTTCAAAGAAATTATTGCAGTCAGACGCCGAATTGAAAATTTTCAGTTTTACTTGATAGGACACCATTTCAAGATTAAGATGGATATGATGTCTTTCCCTGCAATGATCCAGTTCAAACAGAAACATCTTATGCCTCTAGAGATCCAAAATTAACTTGTTACCCATACCTTTCGCCAGCGTGACAAGGATATGATCCAAAAGTTTCTTAAACTCATTCTTAACAAGTATGGTTTTGTTTTTCGAGGATTACGCCTCCACCCAAAGTACCCATACTGCTCTATTTTCTATATCAATAAACCTACACGTCTCCTGAAGCAAGGTTGAGTATTTTTCTGGTATTTGACTAGAGTATATATAGTAGCCTTCCTCTTTGATGCCCCAGTTCTGTACCAGTATCTTAGAACGTTTGTACAAGATCTCCAATTCAGTGATCTCTATGATGTAGCACATCCCGGCTCTCTCAACTTGATTACTTTTCTCAGATGGTTCAAAAACATTGATCAATGGAAGACAAAATTACAATCTCACCATCACCGTTACGTTTTAATCACGTTCCATGGCCCTCTCAGAGTTCCACATCCAGATGGCACTAATGCCATAGTTCTGCAGTGGTATACATATAATTTAGCTAAAAGTAGTAGAGAACCTTATAATCTCGACTATGTTTACTTCCTGAATTATATTTGCCACCTCAATCAAGTTGATGTTTCAAAGATTCCTGAACACGTAAAATATGGCATTGATCTCTGGCTTGATTCTCAAGATAGATGCTGCAATTATCTCATCATTTCTTTATTTAATTATTCAAAAGATCATTTTTGGGCTACTGGCTCACAGAGTTCTGACATTGATACATTTGTTAGAAATTATTCATCTTATGAAGAAGACAACGCAGCTGTAGGAAACAACGCTCTTGATTATGATGACGAAGGTGCTGACACAGATTGACTCAGTGTCGGCAGATTGAGTTCATTCAGCGGACAACTCGGATCTGCTTTTGCTTTTGTAAAAGTAGAGACGTTTGGATTATTATGTCTTTAGCTTTCCTTTATTTTTTGTTTTTTAGAAGCTTTTCTGCTTTTCGAAAGATGTAATTATTTAGTTTGCTTTTGCTTTTTTTTTTGTGCAGTTGTAATGCATCTCTATGCTATTCCGTTCCTCTATAAAAAGAGATAGCGGATGCTCTTGTTTATTCGTTCGGGTTTTGTGTGTTTAAGTTAGTTCCTCTCTCTAAGAGTCTGGTTAAAGAGCTGTTTGCTCGTTTGTAATTCCCCTTTGAGATTTTATGAATGATGCTTTGTTAATCTCCCTGTATGTTGTTTCCACTATAGTCGTTACTTTTTTAATTTGGTTTTGTGGTATTCTCTATTGGTTGTGTTGTCTATGATGGTCTGATAGCGATTAATTTCATTAAGGTATTCGGTAGTCCGTAGCTACGAGTATCTTTTGCCCATTTTTAAAGTTTTCATATTTAAGGGGTTTTAAAGTTGTTTATTTGCCAAAAAATTTAAGTCGTTTGCCACTTAAAACTGAAAATTTGCATTAAAAATTTTAAGTGGCAAATTAGGCACTTAAATCTGAAAACTTAAAAATCCCTATTGTAAAATACCGATTTTATCCCTCTACCCTCAAAACACGGCGCAAAGCTTATTCTCTCTTCTCTGCATTCCTTTTCTACCCGCACATATATACACCTTGTAACATTCCGTGCTTTACTAGTCATTTTTTATAATTTTCCTGGTATTTGTAAGATTCTGTATTTGGCTTTGGCATTTTTTCAGTTAAACCTAGCCTAATCTTAAAATCCTAACTCATCAACTTAGGATGATCTGAATCCAATTGCGTGAGTCTCCATGAGTCACATTATAGTTAAGTATCCATTCTGAAAAATTTAATCCAACCTGGAGTTCATTTGTGAAAATTTGGTGCGCCATCCGAAAAATATGCATTTCTTTAAGATATTATTTTTTTATTCTTTTCTTGTGAATGGTTGATCAACCTAGAAATGTCAAAATTGAATTCCATTTTATTTCATCATATCTTATTATATATTTAGAACAATTTTGGAAATTTTCATTACTTTCGTACTTGAATTGAGTATTTCGGAGGCATTTTTCGAACCCGAAATATTTACTTGTCGATTGGATTTCAGTCAACTTTGGAGAATGATAAGTTCTTCATTAATTATCCAAATTTCACTCTGTAAACTCTTATAGTTTCATCTTATTTCCCTCTACAACTTTTATGTTTTGACCAAAATCTAATTCACGGTCCTCATTGGTCAAAACTGAGTTCAAAGTAAGCCGATTAATAAAATCTGCTTATATCAGATTTCTATGCGTTCGGAAGAGCATTGACTTCGACGAAATTATGGTATTAATATATTCAGAATTTGGAGAAATTTTCTCTTATGAAGTTGTAAAGATTTGAATTAGCTTTCTGTTGATATAAATATCATCCCAATCGGAATTTCGAGCAAGAGATATGATCAAATTACAAATAGTGAATTTATGCCTCGTTTTTATTGCCTTTGACTAAGTTTGACTCATCTTTAATCTCTTAAAATTTCCATTATAGACCATTTTTGAGCTCCATTGATACTAGAACATTTCTAGTGAGAGAAATGGTGAGAAATGGGTGTTTATGGGTGATTTCTAACTCACATCAAACTCCGACAAGAGATATTCGACGAGATCCTCTATAGACTTTTGATAAAATCTATCTTACGTTTTAAATGCATCTGCAAAATTTGGCTTTCAACCACATTAAATCCAATTTTAATCTTTATTACAAAAGAGAGAGTCCAATTCTGTCTATACCACAAAATTCAACGATCAAATTCCCTCGTTTTACTCCATAGATGTTGATGAAGCTTCTTCTATGTGGAACTATTTAGAGCACCACCTGCATGCGATTCTTAAAGATTATAAAGGCAGATATCCTTATCGGCAAAGGTTAGTCTCAAATTAGTGCTTGTAATGGATATATTGGTGATTTTACGTCCTACAAAAGCAAAATCTGTGGTGGCTAGCGGTTGGCCCCCTCTGTGAATGGGATTAGTCGAGATGTGCGAAAATTGGTCCAAACACCCCTGAGTAAAAAATAAAAAATTATAATGAGGGCTCTATGTTTTTATTCAATTCGTGCTTTGATACTTTTTCAAAAAACAAGTTCTTTTCTGAAATAATCAATATTTGAGAATATAATTGTTATCTAGAGTAAGTTTTGCCGTATTCCGAACATAAAAGAAGTACATTTTTAAAAGGAAGGAATAAGTAAAATAAAGACATCTAAGGTTTGATAACAAGATGAAAAGTGATAGAAAAATCAGTATATTTTATAAAAAGATGGAAAATAAGTTGAGGGATGGAATGAGATGGTACTCTTACGTTATGTTTTTTCTATGAAAAAAAATTCTTTGGATGACGGTGAAAAAAAAAAATTCATAACTAATGAAGGAGGATGGAGGACTCATAAAAATGAGGATGAGATGTAGAAGATCTTATCACATCATTTCACTTATTTTTCAACTTTTCACATAAATTAATTAATTTTATTAAAATTTTCCATCTTTTTATCAAAAGAACCTTGTTTACAAAAGGAAAA
>JAKCWG010000154.1:0-63619 GCA_021464415.1 Lonicera japonica | reverse complement strand
TTGGGTTGGAGGACTATAAATGGTTTATTATGCAACATTCATGGGCTTCATTAGTCACATTAAGAGGTTGGAAATGTTCTTAACTCGATTTTTAGGCATATATTAAAATGGTAGCCTCTTCTTGAAACTTTTTACCCAAAACAAAGTCACCTATGAAGTCTGAATGTTGGCCATTCATAATTGAGTGGGTCAAAAACAGATGGACCAGTATTCCAAAATCCTACCAAAAAGAAGATCACCACTACTAGTGAAGCTGATTAAGCTTTTGCAATTTCATCAAACCAGTTCAGTGTAGGTATAAACAATCCCACTATCCAGACGGGTGTTGACATTCTTCTCCATTACCAAGCGAAATAAATTATTCAGGACCAAACTTAGTTATATTAATGCAATAGAAAGTAGTACCTCGACAGAATTCATATGCTCTCCAACAGGTTCAATGGCTAGAGCGTCTTCTGCATTTGGGCACCTTCCAATCCAGAGACAAAACCGTGCTTGGGTTGACCAGGAGGGCCTTCAATAGCCAGTGGACTTAAAAGATCACCAAGGACATCAGATGAAGGGCCAGTAGGTTGAGGATCCACCGCATTCAAACTCCCATTAGCTGCTGGTCTCCTGAGTTATGATTCTGTCCAAATAGTAAACCACAGAAAAATATCTAACATAAACTGCTAAGTATTGAATCTTCAATATCAACCTTAGCTCGTTTGGTTTGCGATGATAAATTTGAAGGGAACAGAATAATAAAATTGATAGATGGCTTAGTGGTTAAATATGAGTTTAGATTGTTTAGTAATGAGGGTTCAAATCTTGTTGCAAGCATATTTTTTATGAAAAAAAAACAAAAACAAAAACATTGCATGGGCAAAATTGGAAATAAAAAGTATGATGGAGCCTCAAAACAGTTGGAATCCGTCATGGATTTATATAACATATAGGATAGATACCTTACAATTATGCATATTAAAACAATATAGAGAACAAAGTTCAATGCTAATAGCTGAAAATACTTTCCACCTACGTATCCTGAACAAACAGGGCCCTCTGGTTCCAAAAAAAGTTCCTGGGAACAAAGATCTTACCACATTGCTTGCATGCACCAGGAACCTTAACCAGACCAAGCTGGTTCACAGGTGGAGTTCCATTAGCAGGACATTGGTCCATCACTGCCAAAGCACTAGAAGAGTGCTGCTGTGCCCGCAACTTGATAGCACTTTGTTCCGCGGTATCAGCTTCAGCATCTTCAGCTTTTTTAATCAATGAGGACTAACTTGGAAAGAGGAAATTACAATTAGCAGTGAATGTAATTTGTATATGATATAGGGGTTTTGTCTTCCTCACAGGCGTTTTTTTTCCCATAAACTCCATCCATCTCAAAAAGATAGTGCCACTTTCACTCTGGTACTTTTAGGAAACTACTAATTTCAATCTAATCAATGGTTAAAAACACAACCAGTTTTTATTGTGAGATCTGGTACACTGATTGTGTCCCAAAAAGGAAGTGTGGGACTATCAATTTGAGACATTCTGAAAAGGATAACTTAAAAAAGCCACGTGCGTACCTCGCGTTCGGGGAATTTAGGCATTTCAGCTAGTATATCCATTAAAGCTGCACCTTTCCTACTCAATGCAAAATACTCAACAGCTCGTTGCTGTATTTCAACATCAATGCAACTCTCGTATCTGTAAGATTGTGTGATTACGTCAAATAGTTTAACCGCAATTTAACGAAAAAGGAAAGAACTATAACTTTCAGATTAATTTTAGGACATAGTTAATCACTATTATCAAGTAATCTCACTTGCTGAATATTGCCCAGATTTGTTTCTGTAGTTCTGTATCCGGAGGTTGAGAATGCATCAATATTTTTGCATATGTTGATAGAAGAATAGGGATTGTAGAAGTCCTGAAGAATATATTAACTGAATGAGGATGGTAAAATGATGAAACATAAAATCATAAGCAGGAAGTAGGTATAGGCATGTGCTTACGAAACAGTAGGAGTTTTTCATGTATGATTCTAAAAATTTCCTGTGGACTACCCAGGCCGTCTGGCCAGAAGGTGGCTGTATTCTCCAAGGACATAAGCACTGACCTGTTCCACAAAATAATTTCCATATAATTTTACACATTGAAATTTGATCCTTTTCTCTCTTCTTATTCGCTTTTTGGGTGAACTGGCCTTGGCTAATTTAATATAATTAATAACAACTAAGAATCAAGGTCCACAAAACTGCAAAGATAAGGAAATATTTGAAGCAACTTGCTAATAGAAATCTCACAGCATTATATTTGAAGGTTTTGACAAACTTGGCGGAGATGATCTCATTTGTCAATAGATCATCCGCACCAAATTTTGTAAAAAGTATAACCATTTAGTCAGCTAGATGACCAGGAAAAGTTTCAACAGCGGGAAATGCACATAAATTATCAATTTTGCATTACACCCAATTCCATACTGAATTTTTTGATAAAATTTTAAAGCAATTTCCACTGGATTTCATAAAATTCAGGTGTTTACCCTCCAAAAGAAGAGGTAAGTAATTTAAGAGGAGGACGTCCTTTTCCGTGTACATAAATATTTGTGGGTGTTGGATGTGTACAAACGATTATCAAAATATACGCACCTTAACCATTGTCTCGTGTATAGCTGGCTTATCAAGATACTCTCTGGCTTTAAGCGCTGCATAAGGCTAATAAGGTATATGAAGTGTTAGATAAGGGCAATTTCGAAAAAACTTCACCAGAAAATGCACCAAGACAATGAAGCAAGCACGCATGAAGGAAGGAAGATTTTGTCACCTGAAGGTCCTCATTGTTTGTTACAAACTGCACAACACGAAACCAAATGTCATCACTGACAAAATCACCTGCTTTGTCAATCAACTGAAGGATAACGTCCACGTCTGCATAATGAAACAGAAGAAATATAAAAGAAGAATAGCATACTTAAGTTATAATAGCTTGAACTTGTGGACCACACTCAATGCGCGTGCAATATTATGATGATTTTTTAAAACATATAAAGAACATGTTGCCAAGTGGACTGATAGCTTTGTTTTTTCATATTTGAGGTCATGGGTTCAAATCCTAGATCAAAACATTGTTTTTATTTCTAAAGCATGAAAGGTAATTTTGTAACTTCAAGTACCATACCAAAAGTCCTCCTCACTTAATATATAGTAATAGATTTTAGAAACGCATTGAATACCATAGTTGGTATCAACATCTATAGGAAAATGTCTCTTTCAGTGACATGCAAGCCATGTTGAATTCTCTTGTCAATGCAATTGTTTGTACAAGTTTGTTATTCATTTATTTATTTACTTCTTAAATTGCAAGTTCAAAATCTGTATTCTAAAATCAAAGATACGCTACTGAAATCAAATTGGACACTTGGCAACTTCAAGAAATGCTTCCAAACAACTAATTCATTCAACATAAATGAAGTAGTCATATACACACGGATACTGGAAATATTTACACATCATTACAAATAGAACAATAAGCGTAAGAAGAAATGAAGAATAATACTAGAATTCTTGGCAGGTCAAATTAGGCATTCAACTCCAGAGATCCTTGTTGTTAGCTTAAAATTGTTCATACACATGTTTGAGAACAAGAGAAAATAAGATCAAGAAAGGCCACTGAAACCTAATTGACTAAAATTTCACATGCTTAAGCCAGTGCAGCATTGAAGGTAAGATCAAATTCAGCAGCTACAGGTCATATTCTCTAAATGCAAAACACTATAAGTTTAGTTCCACGTGTTGTTCTTTGGGAAACACCATGAATAGATTTTTGCCTACTCTTTTTCAAAATACTAGAACTCATGGCATACTTGATGTGTTTGCAATATTATACATGATAACACCTGATATTATGTAGAATTTTAAACAAAGAGAAAGTGATTATGTATGGTCAAGTGGTAAAGATGTGTTTTTCTCATACCTAAGGTCATGAGTTCGAATCCTTGTTCAAGTAGCATTTCTTTTTCTAAAGCATTAAGGGTATTTTAAAATTTAATAATTGCATATACACACCAAATCCTCCTCACATTTAATATAATAGATTGCAGGGTTATACAAACCAGCATGCTGGTACCCTTTGCGTTATATATGTGTTAACATCTTGTATTCAACAATATCACGTTCTTAAATTCTATCTTATAGCATTATAGAAGCATCATACCATGATAAATCAGGCGCAAACTTCTCCGCAAGAATCGCAGCTTTTAGTGATAATTCTTCACGCATTGCAAAGTCTGCAGTGCCTAGATACTGTAAACAGATGAGCATCAGTCACGTCATTTTTTGCTTTTTGCAAGAATATATGATCAGTCCACCGCTAGAGCCAAACTACATAAATCAAAAAAGGAAAAAAGTTAACTGGAAGAAGGACACTGTTTTACATCCAGAAATTATGTACCTGTAATAATTCTTCGACTATTGTCTTTGCATTTGAAACATCACACATGCCATAAAGCAGATCCAGAGCGCGCCTCGGATGCTGCAAGTGATAAATGATTGTCAATCAAATAAATGATTTTTTGTTAATTATAAGTTATGTAACTATGAAATCAACGATATGCTATTGCAAAGCGGGGGAAGTAGATCTGCAATTACGATGATTGATTTCCATATACAAAATGCAAAAGGGGTTACAAAAAGATGCGACACATATGGGTATGGGAATATGATACACGTATAGTAACGATGCCTAAGATACATCTGCCTGTTATCTATGGCTACTGATGAAGAAAGAAAATGAGACGTAATTAAAAAAGGTCATAGAGCTTTTAACCTGATATCTGGATCCTTCAGTGAGGTGATAATTTGTGCTTGATGTCTTTTTATACTGTCATGAACATCAGATACCATCAACATCCGAGTCATGTTCTCCTGCATCAGAACCATTGGGAAAAAGGCAGTCAGGCAGATATTACCAAAAAGGAACAAGAATCAGACTCTCTGGTTCATGTTTAAATTCTTCAGCATTCGCTTAATCCTCCTTGGACTGTTCTATACAAAATTCGAAATATTGAGCACTAGTTAGGTCAGAAGGATTATGCTATCTCCCATGTGTATAGCAGAGTAATAGGGTAGCACCGTAGCATATTTGCTCGCTTCTTTTGGATGTAAAGATAGAAAGTTTAGCTTGTTTTACAGTAGCTTCCTCAGTTGCTCAAGGGTCTTTCTAACCTGGATAGGTTTGGGCATGCCCAACATCAGATGTAAAAATAAATTCTGATCTTTAATAAAATTTCTCTGGGGTTATTGCCCTTGATAGTTTACCAATAATAATAAAAATAAAAACACCTCTAATTTGGAAGACCTCTAGAAGAAGTAGAGAAATAAACATTATGTTTGTTCAACTTACCAAACCAAGGTATCGAATGTTCGGTTCACGCACAGCAATAAATTTCCCAAGCAGGGCAACGCTATAAGACATCATTTCTCTTTCTGCATCAAAATGCATTACCTGTGATGAGGCAATAATCCAAACACAAAGAAGTGTTAATAATTTATGGACAGAGAAGAATCCTTACTATCATCTGTTGCCTCTAGTTAGCTTTCATAATCTATGGAAAGAGTAGAATCCTTATACCACCATCCGTCTAAAGTTGAAGGTCTTAGTAGAACATTTTGCTAATAAAGAGATTAACAAAAGCTGATATAATGCAGAAAAGAATAGGAAACAAAAGCATTATCACCTAGCATGTCTTAAAACAAAACCAAAGAAACGACTGCTTGTCTTTTCTTGATTTTGTCTTCTGTTTAGTTAATAACAATTATTGTCCCCTTTACTACACTCTCACAATACTAACAGATTTTTTGAGAGGAAATGATAACATAGACTCCTTTGGTTTGAAATTCCTGCATACCTGTAACATTCATCTTCTCTATAGCTCCAACCCACCGGGCCCCCCCAAAACAACAAGCACCGCAAATAAAAAAATAAACGCAAGAATGTGGTACTCTAGCTTATGCTTTACAAAGCTCTAACCAGTGAAATTGGACAAAATAGTGAAGACTCAGACTTTGCGATGTATGAAGATGATTGAGCACAGTTTCTCAAACCAACTAGCAAAGGAAACTGGCGGTCCCATAAGAAGTCTTGACCCAAAGTGAAGTAGTCTATAAACTTGGGTCTCCAAAGAACATTTTCAGAAAAAACAATACCACCTTCATTGCATTATATTTATTTGTTGCTTGATTATGTGCTTTCTATTACATGCTAAGACAAAATCTGTGTTCATAGACTGTTCAAATTACAAGCTAACTGTGCCCTTGGGATCACTGGGTGCTCAAGAAGGCCTGAATGCCTGAATTCTTAGAAGATACTAATTACAAGTCAACATCCATTTGTAAGACATAAAAAACTTGGAACCAGACTTACAAGAGCAAGGGCTTCAAATAGAACAGCATGAGATGCATTATTCTTGTTTATATTTTTCACAACTTCAGTTCCCTTTAGTATTCTCTGTAAAACCTAAAATAGGCAACGAAACTACATTAGTATTTAAAATATAATAATCCAAAAGGGCGGAATTGTGTTTTTTATATTTCTCCTTTTGAGGGGTGGAGGGGAGGGTAGGGGGCGTACCTCAAATAATGATCTTCTTGTGTTTGGATCTTCAATAGTTGGAAAATATTGAAGAACCCTCATTGTCTTGACCTGCACTGACCAAATGCTGTAAGCTCCAAATTCAGCTTTGATAAACCAATAACTACAAGACTGTCACTTCTGTGGGGCTAATACTAGTGAAAATGATAATAAAGTCCACATCAAAATTTCCAAAACAACAATCGCATCAAGAAATTCCTCTGCGATTTCGAAAAAATATTATCCAGAAATTCAGCAAGCCTGCAGTCCTTGCAACATTTGAGCTCTAGTACAGGTGGGTGGGGTAGGCGAAGGGGGTTGAAATTGTTAGGAGAAAACGTAATTGAGTTGAGATGATCTCAACGTTGGCTTAAAAGTTGGGTAATCTTAACCATCATTGGTGTTTGTGTCCCTAGACATTTTCCATAACTTCCATAACTTCCGTAACTTATTATATAGATAATACATACAAAATAAAAACTATTAAATATTATTTTCAATGCCGTAATAATAGATATTATACAAGTTATGAGCTTTGTTTGGTACCGTGTTACCTTAATTTACTACAATACTTAATACCCCATTTCAACCAACTGATCCCTGGCCGAAACAGAGACCAACTGCCCAATCAACCAGATTTATGTAGACCCAACTCCCAAATTCACTAACTATGCCATACATAGACCCAAGCTTGGACATAATTTGCACAAAGCTGTTTTCATTAGAACTCAAACAAATGTTCTTATGCCTAGAAACCAGCAGTATGTCCTTTTCATGGAGCAATGAAATTTCGCATTAATGCATCATGATCCACAGCATTTCTAAATTCTTTCTGAATGGATTCATGAAAAATATTCACTCTATCCAAAGTCAAAAGTCCACTATTCCTTTTTGGGACATCCCAAATCAATAGTTTAGTTTCCTTTTTCAGACATAATCAATGTACCAAAAGTCCAAAATTGATGATAGTAAACAAGTGGATTCTTAACCATTGATTATGTCGAAATTAGTGAATGTTTTAAAAAATATGACATGGACTCGTAACTAGGGATGGAGGAGGCAAAAGAAAATGAAATATGATTTCCTTCCAAAAAATGTGAATGTACAATCTCCTTGTGTGACTGTATTGCCCTGTTTTTTCTTCCTTATAACTTCGAATCTCCTCTTCCAAAACCTCTGGCTTTTGGCATCCTCTCTCAGCTCCAATGATCCTATTCTAATTGAACCCACTAATTTCAGTCAGCTAATGATTAAATTCTCACTTACTTCCATCCTTTGTTATTGGCTTTATGTGCCTCAACGGCTGGTTTTTGCAAAGTATTGATACTATGGTAGAATTTGTATGAGTTGAAGAACCCGTTGATTTTAATAATCATCCAGCCTTTTGTTGGTTCCCATTTTTCTGGCCCAAATTATGAAAATTACATATTAATTTTGTATACCCATCTCCTTAATGCACACATTCATACTTCACACTCTTCTAAACAAATTGATTGTGTTTGTAATTAAAAACTGTGGCATTCGGAACCTGTTTTCAAAATCATTAGAATTTGTCCCCCACATGCGAGGGATCTAAAAGAATCACATAAAATTGGGGGACAATGGTTAATTTTTCTAAGGTAATCCTTTGACTTAAGCCCCTGTTTTTACGTAATTGTTTGACATGCAAGTCAAAATATTTATGAAAAAAGAGGTATAAGTCTAATTTCACATATAAAATGGGGGGCAAAGTCAAAAGATCCCACTCAACAATGGGTTCAGAGATTGGACCCATGCCAAAATGGCATGAGCAAAACCTGGATATCTTTAACCCCTTATTATCTAGGGGAAAGAATTGTAAGAAAAAGGTGCACAAACCTGAAGCCAGGGAGAAGGGATACCATAGTAAGTGTATTCTTGCGGAATATCTTGACTTCTAGCAAGCCTTTCCAATGTTCTAACACACTTCGGAAGACAACTCCAATATGAATCATGATCATGGGACACCAAAGCAACAAGAAGGCTCATACATGATGTCAAAACACCGAGATCACGTTCATCTAACAGCTGTGCCATCCGATCTGACCTGAAAATGGAGAGTAGAGCAAGATAGCCACATAATCATAAGTTAATGGGCTTTTTTTACTTTGCCCCCCCTTTTATATGTGAAATTAGTCTTCCCCCTGCTTCCATAATTGTGAGACTTTGCCCCTTCACGCGGAGGAATCCCAAAGAATAACATAAAAACGGGGGCTTAAGTCAAAGGCATGGGCAGGGCTATGGGGTCCATTGGCCCCATTCAATTTTAAAAAAATATAGAGATATGTATAGTACAATAAAAGCAATTTGAGGCAAAATGCAACTGACCCCATTATGATTCTTAGAAAATAAATAAGAAGTGGGGTTAATTATTGTATTTTCTTCCACTTCCATTTTTTCATATTACACAAAATAGATAAAGGTTTATTAAATGAACCCACTGAGAAAATTTTCTGGCCACACCACGGGTCAAAGGCTTACATTAAAAAAAATAGACATTGCCCCGCATTTTATAAGGTACTTTGAGATTCCCCTCCATGCCGGGGGGTAGTCTAATGATTATGAAAACAGGTTGGTAAGTCTGACTTCACATTAAAAATAAGGGGCAAAGTTAAAAAAATAAAAAGAAAGAAAGAAAGAAAAAGAAAAAAAGAAGAAGTTATTCCTGTTATAAACCCAGTGCCAAAGAATATATAGAATCAAGTTTACCATCGGTCTACGTTAACAACATCAGGATTTTTCCTGAACAGGCGTAGAAGACAGAGAGCAGCCTTCTTTCTCACAAGTGGTCTGCAACTACTGGATATCTGAAGCAAAGAAAACAGTTGGTATTACTTATATAAATACTTTATTAACACCAGTTGATGTCCATAAATAGTTTCATCTCACAAGTAATTTCTTAACATCGGGTGCTAGTGATTCGGCAAACTCTTTCCCACCGATATTGCCAACCTGCAAAGATGATATAACAAAAATAGAGAAATACAAATTTAATAATATATCAGTGCAGGATGTCTCAAAAAATACAGTAGGTTAAACAGCATATGAACTACTACCGTTGCACACAACTATTTTCACTAGAAACAATAACTTACAGAGAAAGAGAGATAGACACACACAGAGAAAGAGAGCAAATGCAAGAAAGTACATTCCAGCGTCATTGGGTGACAAAATAAAAGATATTGCAACAAGTGAGAGACTCAATCGGATTGTCCTTTTGATATACTCTGTTATATGCTTTGGTGTAAAGAGTGCTAATGAGTCAGTCAGTTGCGGATATTTCTCTAGTAGATTTTTTGGGAACTGCTTTTGGTTTGCAGAATGTCTTAGAAGCAGAGGCAGCACCAGTAAGGGGCGGGGGTGTCGTTTGACCCCTCTTGATTTTTTATTTTTTTACTATATACGGGGTATTTTTTGAAAAAATAATAATTCAGGGGCCCATGTGAAAAAAATTATACTTCAGGGTGCTTATGTGAAACATTTTATACTTCAAGGGCCATTTGAAAATCGAAAATCCAATTAAACCCTGTCCCTCTTTCTCTTACGATCAGACCATCTCTCTTTCTCTTCTCTCTGACTACTCCAGCCTCCGCCTCCCACAGACCACAGCCCCACTCAACCAGAAGTCCAGTCCTCGTTAAATGAGGGGTCTAGTGAAGAGAAAGATGTCGATATAGATGAGCTACAATCTGAACCTGCTTTGAGGAAGAACATTTTTTATTTCCACTCTTCGCAAATAGGGAAGGTTCAAAGAGCATGCCTTCAAAGGGACCTTGTCAACCCAAAAACTACACCTCAAACACTACGTGTTAATGTTCAACGTTCTATCCTTCTGATTTTTCATTAGTAGATCTCATGATACTTGAGGAACAACTTCAAAACTATATATTAGATTTGAAGTATGATGACGACATTTTAGATTTGATGAGGATTGGTGAGCTTGCTCAAAAAATGGTTGAGGCCAAAAAACATATTGGTTATCCATTGGTGTATTTGCTTGTGAAGTTGGCCCTAATCTTACCTATTGCAACAGTAAGTGTTGAGAGTGTTGAGCGGGCATTCTCCGCAATGAAAAATCACCAAGAGTGCACTACGCAACCGAATGGGAGATGAATTTATAAATGATTGTTTGGTGACATACAGTGAACAAGACATTTCAAATTTTCAATAATGTTGAGATAGAGGAAGTCTTGCAATACTCCAAAAATATGAAATCCCGTAGAATTTTATTGTAATTTGTAGTCAGTATTCACATTGAGTTGTATGAAGGACTAATGTTATTATGTTTGCGTTAAAATTTTATGGCTTTAAAAATATGTTTTTGTGTACTTCAAATTTTGAATCCCCTTGGTTGAATTCCTTACTCTGCTCAGAAGGGTATATTTTTAAATCTATTCCATCCTAACTTTTGTGCTATGGTCATCCTTTTCGATGGGATCTTATTTAACCTACACGATAAGCCTCCACAAGGATTGCTCAAATACTCGTAATTAGGGGTGGATTTGGTACAATACCGTACCATACCGACTATACCAAGTACCATATCGAAAATTTGGTACACCAAAATCCATTACCATTACCATACCAAACTTTTGGTATACCGAAATATCAGTATGGTACAGTTTGGTATGGTACATTACCAAAAAATCAATCTTGTAAATAAAAAAGATTTTTTTTTAATTTAACTGAATTTTCTGAATTTAACTGATTTACAAAATAATTGATTATTGTTAATTAACGTAAAACATAGGCTAACTTAGCTCAAACCTAAATTTAACTAAAATTTTCTGAAAAAGAATTAGACATGATTTGTTAATATTTACATCTTTGCACTTTATTGCTTAAAAAAATCGACTAAATCACTAAACAGATAAAAATGTGTTATTACTATGATGGCTCATATTTATCGTAATGCAAACCGATTAAGTAAATTGAGCCATCATAATTCAAATGGATTAAATAAATTGGGACAATTTTCACAGAACTAAAAGGAGGATGAAGAACTTAGAACCCCTGCAACTAAGCAGAATTGCAAAATATATACATACATATATGTCTATAATTTATATATCTTAGTCCCACTCAACCAACTAGGTTTCCAAATTCAAAATAAAACTTACAAAACTCTAATTTATTTCTTTTACTTGACATCATCTGTTGAGACTATATACTGCCATAGCCTATTGTGAAAGAAAACAAAAACCAACATTTTCTCATCATCGATAGATATTATATATGTCAAAGTTCGAATGCATATTCAGTGAAATGATTTTTATGAACTAAACAATATTAAAATGAACCGACAAAATTTGTTTAAATGGAATATTTATATGGAACGAGAATTGTTATATGATTTAGAGCTGAAATGGGTCTAAAGAGAGAATGAGATTGTTGACAATCTAGACCGTTTATCTAACTTCATCTATATCTAATTGTAGAATATTGGTAATTTGGTATTTATTTAGTATTTGGTATAATGGCACATTTGGTATTGGTATGTATACCGTACCAAAAAATCGGTACGGTATGGTATACCATCGGTTATTAATATGAATACCAATGCCGTACCAAAGTAATTCGGTATGGTACAATACCAATTACCAAATTTTCGGTACAATTTGGTATTGGTTCGGTTTAGTACAGATTGGTATGGTACAAATAGTATATTTTCCCACCCCTACTCGTAACATCCTTGGCAGTAGAGCCATAGAGGCATTCATATAAACTCAAATCTCTAAAGAAGTCAATAAATTAATTTCTTTATAACATAAACATTAATATGTAAGGGATTAACAAAATGCACAACTGTGCGGAATAACTAGTAACTTACCAAAATAAGAAAATGCGTGATTAGTACTAGAAACAATAGTACTAGTAACTTACCACTAGATTCTGGGAAGATATTTGGGTTGGGGATTCTCCTCTTGCTTCTCGTTTTCCTAGACTGTATGGAATTTCTCGCAACACAAGTGCATTGATGGCATCTATTATTCGTTGGAATTCACAAGATTCTTTCTCATGGGATTTAGAATTTCATAGAAATTTAAATGAGGGTGAAATAGAGGAATTCTTGGAGTTGCTGGGGGTGGTTTCTCTTTCTAACGAGTCTAATTCTAAGAGACACTAGATCTTGGGGAATCGGGGATATTTTCTTGCAAATCTTATTTTCACTTGCTCATCAATATATCGTCCGATCCTACCTTTGTGCCCCACAAATTTATATGGAAAGTTGATATCCCTCTGAAGGTGAAAGTGTGTGCTTGGTTGGCCTCTTGGAAAAGAGTTAATACTTGTGATATTCTCCAAAAAAAGAAGACCTAATTCAGCCATTTCTCCTTCTTAGTGTATTATGTGCAAAAAGGGAGAACAGAATATCGATCATATTCTATTGCATTGCAACTTTACCATACATATGTGGAATAAGGTGGGGGAGGAATTTGAAGTGATTGGAGCTATGCCTAGCTCATGGCATGACTTTTTGGGTATGGAATGGCACTTTAGAGGGAATAGAAAGAAAATAAAATTGCTATGGAGATGCTGCTGTTTGGCCTTTTCATGGTGCATATGGCCAGAAAGAAATGCTAGGGTATTTGAAGATAAGTTTTCTGAAGCTGCTGAAGTTTTGAGTAAAATCAAACGACTAGCATATACATGGGATTGTTCTTCCAATCTGTTTGGCATCTTATCTATATCTGAACTGTGCCAGGGTTGGGGTGCAGCTGTTCAGTGATGTAACTGTTCTAATAGTCAGTTGGGGGGCCTACTATCTTTGTGTGGATTGCAGCAATAATAGCTTGGTTTGATTTTTTGATATTTGAGTTTTGTATTGTTCAGTCAATCTGTCAACTCTTGCGGGGCTTTGGTGGACTACTGGTTCACCAATGATATATTCTCCATTGAAATGCTTTGATTTGTTGATATTAATAAAAGCATTTTGTTTATGATCAGAAAAGAACAAAAAAACAATGAAACTGATAATTAAAGTAGTCCTTTCGTAACCATACCAATGTCAATGCCAGGCACTGAAAAGTTTCATTACGACCAATGATATCATTGCGGACGGTATTAATGGCTAATCTCAAAAATTCATGATTCTCATTGAGCAAAGATGATGTCACTATGTACCCAACCTGCAGATGTTTATAGCATGATTGAAGTTAATTAATCAGTTTGCAATCACAAAAACTCCACAATTATGCATTAGGTAGATATTCTTTAAAAACCAATTGTAATCAAAATAGACTCAAAGCTGTAAAAGTACAAGATACTGTACCTGCACCAAATATCAACGTAGGTTTTCTCTCCTGAATCACCAAAAATATATATTAAATCAAGTACTATCATTCCTCACTTCAGAACAGCCTCTTACAGATAACTGATCCTTACTCCTTGTAATTACAAATTCCCTTTCATACTTTTCGATTTTTTTGTGCAACAACCAAGCATAATGAAGAAGCTTGAGTAAGACCACTCTCTACTTTCGACTTGCAGCCAACCTCAAAGCTAGATGAAATCTTAACACTCACTCCTAATTAGAAATTTAATAACATACTTACACAAAGTGGTTGCTTCACTTTGGCATCAACATGACTCACATGAGATTCTATTAGAATGACTCTACAATTTGAGAAGTCAACTGAGCAGGTTGCGATGGACCAAAGAATAAAACTGAGTAGTTCACGAGAGTAAAAGTTATCTTAATGGAACTTTTCCGCCAGTGATCATTGTTCTAAAAATCCCCACTTAGAACACTGACTTGTTTGCATTCTTACTATGTAGAAAGCATGGAGGTGAGCTGTGAATCGTTTCTCATGCATTTGGAAAGTCCAAGACACTCGCTAATCAATGAAGAACTAGGAAAAAATTCTCTCTGAATGCTACAGTACGCATGCGTTTTTAACTTCTCAAATCTTGAAAAATTGAAAACCATAAAAAATGAGAATTGAAATGCATTTAATTTCAAATATCACACTTGTTCACAAGACATGTGAAGTCAGAGTATTTAGGTTCAATGGCACTAAAACTGTCCGTATGCCATAGCCTTAGATTCGATGAGTGAACCCGTTCTCCGCCACAATATGTACATCAGTTTTCATCTGATAAAATGGAATGAAATCATACTGTTTGACATTCAAAAAAAAGTGGATGCACATCATACCTGCTTTTCTGGATACTTTGGAGCAGATATTAAAGAAACGGCTTCCATGTGACCAAAATCTACATCATAACCCAGCATATAAATGTAAAGCATTTTCCAAACATATTTCTTCTTTTCGTATGGAGTCAAACCCTGTTAGAGAACCAAGAAAAAGAGTCAACAACCAAGGGCCAAGTTCCCATCTAATTATCCAAATAGAGAGATTTAACTGCAAAATGTTCCATACAACCGTTATTTAATGGTGACATGTAGAAGGCACGTGTGGAAGCAATTAATACTACTCCAAGTCGTAGTCTGACATAAATCGTAGCTTGAAAAATACGACCAAGTCAATACTTTCTTGGTTTTCAAAAAATCGTTGGTCTCACTTTTCTTAACTTTGGACATATATTTTCTGTGTATCAAAGAATCAAAATGAATTATATATGTTCGTGAAAAGTCCAATTGATCATTTCAACACAAACTAAGTTTTTTCTCAAAAATCAGCCAAGGAAGAGGATAACACATATAATCCTTTTTTTTTATACGAAACACATATAATCCTTTTCAAACTCTTGTTTAACAGAGACTCTTTGATGCATGTATACATTATAGTTATTATATCTACGACCTAGGCATGCCTTCAAAGTTTATATTCCATGAACTTCTAAATCATAATTGCATGTTGCTGCTATTTGTGATTGATTCACATTGAGAAAAAGGAATAACCACCAGTGGATACTGAGGTATGGATCCGATGTAAATGGATAGATGGATTCCAAGTGGTCCGATCCTGAATGATAGTTTTTTATCATAGAATTGCAAGAGTTGAGTGAGTTTGATCGTTGTAAGTTGATACTATTCGATGTAATCTTCTATTTACACAGTGGAGCTGATGTTTGCTAGTCCCACGAAGTAGACTCATGAGTGTTTAGGAGCCAAGCCATGTCAAAATCTTGTGCTCTGAGATTGCTTTAAACTGTGTGAATTGAGTGTGCTCTTAAGAGCAAAAGCACGTTTATTTTTTTATTTTTTTATCAGAAATAAAAACAATTTTACTAAAGATAAGAAAGTAGATTACAAACATAAAAGTGGAACAGCAGTCCACCAAAAACAAACCAAAGAGAATAAATACATCAATTCAGCAAAAAATAAAAAACATATAGACTCAAAAGACTATTGCTTGCCAATTATATAAGACTCATAACAGCAAAAACACGTAATTGGTTTAAAAGCAATTGGACATAGATTTTTTTAACTCAAAATAATCCATTGCACTTGTTTAATAATTCAAAACCTTGACGTGTGACAGTATCCCCTATCCCCAGGCTTTCAGTTATGTCTCGTAACAAATTGAATACATCTCACCTATAATAGGAGTCACCTACGAAGGCATTTTATGCATTTTTAAGGCCGCAAGTCCAAATATACTAATAGGAGCTGCAGAAATCCAGACTTCTGCTAATTAAAAATCCTAAGGCATACACCCTTTCTATTTATTTTATCAAACTCTTCTTCTATTTATTATAATGCACCACCAGGAAGCAAACACTAACAAGCATCAATTACATAATACGCACAGAACTTTTGGAGGCAATGCCAAATGGATAGAAGATTGTAACTCAATTCAGCAGATAACTAACAAATTCCGTTGGCTAAAGATGACCTAATTTACAAAACTACAGTACAACTAACTAATAGTATTATTAAACCTAAATGTAGATAACCGGTGAAGTTCAATATATAGCATTTTAGCGTCTAACATGTGAAGGAAGACCAAAATTGCTCTTGCACATCACCTCTTAATGCTAAATTAGATCGAAATTCAGCATGCAAGTCGAATCCTATTTAATGAAATTTTATTTCAATGGTTGGTGCCCCTATTATTTTCACTCGTTAGTTATTGATACAATATCATATAAAATTCATCGTTTAGAGCAAAATAAAATCAAACACGCTTTTCAGAGCTTCCATTCAGCATTACGCATTTTAGTGTTCCGCATTCCAAGGCTAAAACAACAAAAGGATTAAAATGTAGTAGAGAAGATAAAAGTAGGAACCCTAACTAACCTTTTCATTTTTGAAACGAGTGCGGATGTTACCGAGCTCCTTATCAACACGAAGGCGTTCGTGTTCTTTGTTAGAGCAATTACGAATATCGCTGATGAAGACGGAGAGACCTCTCATGCCAGACAACGCCATTTCCTCCGCTCCAGATCCAGCCGAGAGCAATGGAAATTCTCTCTCTCTCTCTCTAGATCCCAGCCGTTCGTTTCTCGATCAAATGGTGATCACCAAGAGATTTCGACAGCCATCAAATTGAATTTTGAGATGAGATTGCTTTAGTGTGTGTATATATGTATATGTCTGTGATGTAATAAATTATATGAAGATGGTGAGGCTTTCAGAGAGAGAAATAAAGAGCGAAGGAGGGAGGGAGGTGGACTGAGAAAAATTGAGCCGTCGACCATCGGAGAATGCACAAAGGAATTTATTTTAAAGATAATGGGTTATAAGATCTCGCTCCGTAATGTGTTGTAACTCTAAGGACGGATTCATGTTTAATAAAGAGAAGTAGTACTAATTTCATAATTTGGTTTTACAATAAGGACACTTTTTATAATATTAATTTATTTTAAGGAAAATGATAAATGTTGATGGACAAAACTACCCTACTATATCATTTATTCTAATTATACAAAAAAACATATTATTCTCTCTTATATACACATAGTTTAGAGAGAGAAAACAAAAAATAAGAGAAAATAGAAGTTGTCTCACCACCACCACCACCACCACCACCACCACCTTACTCTCTGATCGTATCTCCGAGAGGATCATCGTTCTCATCATCATCATCATCATCATCATCATCATCATCATCTTCTTCTTCTTCTTCTTCTTTTTTTCTAGATCTACAATAGTAAAACATATATAACTTTTGATCAAACCGTTGGATTTGGCTAATTTTTGGATATGTTGTTCGGAAGACAAAGTTACTATTATTGCGCGAAAAATTAAGACGATCAGAAGTCGTTTTGCTATCGAAATCGATCAATTTTGACAGCCCAGCGGGATTTGAAAAAAAAATGATTGTAACTCTTTTTTTTTTTATTTTTTTACAAACCCTACGTCGATCCATATCTATATACATATAAATAAATTGAGTGGATGTTGATCTTATCAATTTTGTTGTTCTCTATTTTGTAATGGTTCTAAAATTATTTTAGCACTTTTTGATTTGTTGTTCAAGTGATGTTATCTTATGGTTGTTGTTCAGAAGGTGCTAAATGCATTTAGCACCTTCTGGTTGTTGTCTAGATGGTGCTAAATACTTTGGTTACTGTCCAGATGGTGCTAAATACATTTAGCACTTTCTGGTTATAGTGCTTAATGTATTTAGCACCTTCTGGTTGCTGTCCAGAGGGTGCTAAATGCATTTAGCACCTTCTGGTTGTGGCGCTAAATGCATTTAGCACCTTATTGTTGCTGTCTAGCGGGTGCTAAATGCATTTAGCACCCTCTGGTTGCTGTCCATCTGGTTGTGGCGCTAAATGCATTTAGCACCTTATTGTTGCTGTCTAGCGGGTGCTAAATGCATTTAGCACCCTCTGGTTGCTGTCCATCTGGTGCTAAATGCATTTAGCACCCTCTGATTGCTGTCCAGCGGGTGCTAAATGCATTTAGCACCTTCTGGTTGTGGTGCTAAATGCATTTAGCACCCTCTGGTTGCTGTCCAGGGGGTGCTAAACGCATTTAGCACCTTCTGGTTGCTGTCCAGAGGGTGCTAAATGTATTTAGCACCTTCTGGTACTTTTTGGTTGTAGTGCTAAATGCATTTAGCACCCTTTGGTTGCTGTGCAGGGGGTGCTAAATGCATTTAGCACCTTCTGGTTGCTGTTGGTGTTATAATGAGACGATATTATAAAAAAGAGGTATTAGTGTCTTTTTTGTATAATATCCTTAATTTACATAGCTAATTTTTAAATGTCCTTTATAATTATATTATTATTATAATAAGCCCTTATACCTAATTGCCTCTTTATTTTATTGGTTTTTTTTTTACTATTAAATATTTAAATTAGTAATTTCCACTTATGTATGCCATTTCACGTTCATGGCTCGTTTGGTTCAAAATTTAAACCATTTCGAGAATACTATATTCCATTCCGAAACGATTTCTGCGTTTGGTTCAAGTTTTGAGTCCGGAATAAATGATTCCAGGAACAAACCTTTCCCCCCAAGTTCTCCCATTTAAATCATAAGGAATAAACCATTACCAATGGGCATATTTTTTAATTTTTCATGTTAGAACCAAAATAACACTCTTCCTTATGAATAAATAATTCTTTTTCCATTCGTGTATGAAAATATTGTTTGAAACTAACTTTTTTTAGCTACGCTGCTACACAAAAATGATAAAAAAAAAATAATATTTGGAACTTTTTTCTTTTCCTTTTTCCTGTTGTAATTTTTTTTTAATTACAAAAATTGTAATTTTTGTAGGATAATTATTAGCTAGGCATGTGTAATTTTTGTAATTTATTATAGTAATTGTCTCTTTTGAAAAATTAGTATGTGATGCCTTCTCAACTTATAAAAAGAAGGGTATTTTTGTAATTGATACTTTATTCCATTTTTATTCCCGGTTGAACCAAACATCAGTATGGCATCCTAGATGCCAGGAAAGAAACTTTCCTGGAATCAAGTATGCCCATTCCATTCCTAAAACTCGAACCAAACGAGCCCTTATGTTTTTGTTTTGTTTGCCAATTAGGCATGCAGGTTATACAAGTCGGACCAAAGATTGTTCGTGCTTAACCTTAATTATTTTGAGTATGTTTAAATTTAAGTTTATTAAAGTAAAACTCATATTATTTGAGTTTGGGTTAGTCCAGATAAAATTTATATACATAAAAGTTTACAAAGTACTACCAATCTATTTATATTGAATGAATGGGAAGGAAATGATAAAAAATAAAAGAAATGATTGCATTTTATTTGTTTTGATAAATTTATGAGAGGGAGTGAATAGAAAACGTAGAGAATGGGAGGGAATGTTAGTCACTTTTATTCTTTTATTTTATTTTCTTCTAATATTTGGAGGATCGGGAAATAAATGAAATTTTTTTAATGAATTATTCACATTATTTCAATTTTAATCCTAATTTATTAATAATATATTAAATCAAATTCCTTTTATTTATTTCCTTCTTTTTATCCAAACAACATTTATTTTCGTTCCTTTTTTTTTTTCATCCTTAACTATCCAAACAACAATAAAATTAAATTCATTCCTTTTTATTCTATTCCATTCTTTCCCCCCTTAATTAACCATTTTCTATCCATCCTTCCCTTTCAATTGAAACACACTATACATATTTATTAATGAGCATCTTCAAACTACTATATTGTATGAAATTTGTAAAATATTGTATGAAATTTACAAAATATTTTATACAGCACCTAAATTCTAAAATAACATTACATAAAATTCTTCCAACAAAATAATATGTTGTTAAATGACTAAGTAAAAGTAGTGTGATATAGGGAGATGGGGTTTAAACTCGAACAATAGTAAATATGTATAATATATTATACACTAACATAACATAATACAAATAAGATGGGCTTAGTTTAGGCCAAGCGATGCTCAATGACGTAGCGGAAAGCTATGAAATGGGATTTAAACTCACAATATAGAGAAAAACACTCAAAATTTTATTAAAGATGAACTGCCTAAACGATTAAAAGAAGATTTTCTTATAAGAAATTACAAAATGAGAAAAAAGGAAACAAATTCGAAATAATTCAAAAACTACCAAAAATAGGAAATTACAGAAATTATGGGATTCTGCAGTGCTGATGTCAATGATCGCGCGGGATTTGACGAAAGTCAAATCTGACTTTCCAAACTCAACTTATTGCGTAATTAAGACCTGCCTTAATTAGTAAATACGCGGATTCGGAGGCCTAAATAAAGGATTTTGGCCAAAAAACGACGTACATCACCGCCGAAGGCGGTGACTTGATTTCTCTAGGCCGTTTCGAGTCAAACTAGCCAGGCCCACGCAATTCTGGTCTCGTCACTTTTTGAGCCAGGCGGGCTTACGACGATCCAGTGCTGTTAAATACAGGTCCGCTACCTATTCTACATCACTCAAACTAGGCCAAAATTCTAATTCAAACTTTAAAGATTTTGTTCTCACTTAATCCAATTCAAACTCAATTAAAACTCAACCAACAATTTAGTAGGTCCAACAAGCGGACTTTGAATTCGTTCAGTCAAATTGAGGGGCCTAATGGCAAGTGGCTTTCGGCTTTTTCCTCTCTTCCTCACTAGGATGGTGATTTGTTTTTTTATCAAAAAAAAGGAGGATTTTAAATCTCCCTTTAAACTACACACAGCTAAAATCCACCCCAAATCTCTTTGAAGACTTAAACTTACAATCTTTTATAGATTTGAGTGGATATTTTTTCAACTAGATTAATTCACTTGATATAATAATTTAATAATTATAAACAAAGTAATATTTCATGATTCAATTCAATTGTACGTATCAATTAAATTAGGGTGGTGATGTTGGCACCCCAAAAAACACTTGGTAACACTCCCACTTTAATTCGGTCATTCGCAACCGAGTAAAGTGTCTATTATTCGGTTGTTGAGGACCGAATATAGGTCTATATATTCGGTTCTTGACAACCGAGTAAAGCATTTTCAAGTTTTTTCAAATTTTTGCAAGTTTATATTCGGTCCTTCACAACCAAATGAAAAGTGGGAATGTTTTTAAGAGATTTTGGGGGTGCCAACATCACCACCCTTAAACTATTGGGAGTTCCACCAAAAAGTTTGGGGTAGGTATTATTAGAATATATAGATATGGTAGGATATATAGATATGGTATATGTATAAATGGTATAGTTGACTACCACCATAATTCCTATAATTATGGGATATTATTTTTTGTTTTCATGTACAGCTCATTCACTCCCTATTTAAGGGACCTTTGTACTCATTCATAAAATCATCAATATAAGTTATTCTCTCATCTCTCTCTCTTATAGTCAACATGGTATCAGAGCGAAACACAACCACAAAACCCTAGCCGTCCCACCACCACACAAACAACCCACATATCACCTTACAACACCATCCTAAACCTATCCAACAACCCGCAGCCACCCACACACAACCGGATCAAACTTCTGTGCATTCGTCCATCACCTACAGATACCCAATCAAACCAAAAATTACACCAACGTCTTCGTCTTCAATAGACGATTCAAAATCCGTTTGAATCGCCGCCGTCCACGCCCGCACGCGCTCTCACGCGCCTCCAATACAATCAGATCTCCCGCAGCGCTCCATCCACGTGCCTCTGTCACTGCGCCTGCTGCCACGTCAGCCCTAGCGCCACGTCACCTGCCACGTCAGCCCTACTGCCACGTCACCTGCCACGTCATCCCTACTGCCACGTCACCCTGACACATCAGCTCTACTGCCACGTCATCTGCCACGTCAGCCCTAGCGCCACGTTGACCGTTGACCGTTGACCAGACCCGTTGACCCGTTGACCAGACCCATTGACCCATTGACCAATTCAGAAACCCTAACCGGTTCAACCAGACCGGTTCTTTGCACAATTAACCGACCGGTTCACTACTTTTTGACCGGTTTTTTCAGAAGACCAGACCGGTTCCTAACTTTTTTCAACCTTCTGAACACAACCACAACCTCAGAATTTCTAAATTCCGTCTCTATTTTTGAGTATTACAAACTCTCGACCCCACAAACATGACCGGATCATCTGCATATACTTCATTTGGGAACCGAACAAATGACTTACACTTTATGGCTCGGGGTTCGACTTACAAATACCCTCCATGCTCTGTCTGTGGACTAATGGGACACTCGAGCAAAGGTTGCTATGAAATCATTGGCTATCCAAATTGGTGGAAGGATTCTCGCCATCGTAGACCAGGTCAGACCACAGGAAGAGGTAACAAACAAGTCTCAGGCTTACTCACTACCACAGGTACGGCTTTACATTATGTCTCTGTTTTGAATAATACATGGGTAATTGATTCCGGTGCAACTGATCATATGACATCTAATTCAAAAATTATTACTCCCTTAATCCCATCATCTCAGACCTTTGTTTCCACAGCCAATGGTGCCCCAGTCCCTGTAGAGGGAAAAGGATCAATCACTCTATCCGACACATTGAACCTAACCTCCATCTTAGTAGTACCATCCTTAGATTATAATCTATTATCTGTTTCTCAAATAACTAATGCCCTACACTGTGTTGTCATTTTTTGGCATTCTCATTGTGTTTTTAAGGATATTCAGACGAAGAAGACGATTGGTTATGGTGTTAGGCGCGGTAAATTATACTATCTGGACCTGGAGTTCAAAAGCACAGATCGTTTGCACAAAGCTTTGAACACTAGTACCTCTGAAAAGAAAATTACAGATGAACTTTGGTTATGGCACCGTCGGTTAGGACACGCATCGTTTGGCTACTTAAAGAAATTATTTCCCCGTTTAGTTCATAAAGTTAATTCTTCTGGTTTTCACTGTGAGATTTGTGAACTGGCTAAAAGTCATCGTACTTCCTTTAAACCTTCATTGACCAAGAGTTCAGTTCTATTTATGATTATTCATTCTGATGTATGGGGACCGTCTCACATTTCTTCTTTAGGTGGTATACGATGGTTTGTCACGTTTATTGATGATTGCACTCGAATGACGTGGGTTTGTCCCATAAAATCCAAAGGAGAAGTTAATGGTTTGTTTCAGAAATTTCATAAACAGATCAGTACACAATATAATGCTACTATTCAAGTTCTCCGAAGTGATAATGGTGGGGAATATATGAGTACTGAGTTACAAGCATACTTCAAACTTCATGGAATCATTCATCAGACTACATGTCCTTATACTCCTCAACAGAATGGGGTTGCCGAACGCAAAAATCGTCATTTGTTAGAAATAGTCCGGGCATCACTGATCGGCGCAAACGCACCAACCTCATATTGGGGTGAAGCACTCTCATCGGCTGTCTATTTAGTAAACCGCATCCCCTCAGCCGTACTTGATTTTCAGACACCCTTTGAAGTCTTAGCTAAGTCGGTTACAGCTCCTACCGTGTCAAATCTTCCTCCCCGGGTGTTTGGATGTGTTACATTTATCCACTTACCAAAGGAGCAACGGAACAAGCTTGAACCGCGCGCTCTCAAGTGCGTCTTTGTAGGGTATGCTTCTTCTCAAAAGGGGTATCGATGTTACCACCCTCCCACCCAAAAAATGTATGTCACTATGGATGTGATATTTCACGAAGAAACTATGTACTTTCACCGAACTAAACTTCAGGGGGAGCATTATAAAGAAGTTCAGTTATTTGAGAATATCAATGAGGAAGAAATAAGCTCAATAGAGGTAGTTCCAAAGTTGACTTCGAATTCACCACCAGCAACAGAGACAACCGAAATCACGTCATCCCCTGATATAGTAACAGCAGAAATCTTGCCAAATGACGTTGTGCCGTCTCCGTCTCCGTCACCACCTGACACAAATAACCAATCGTCCACTTCAAATATTCCTGAAACTGAGGTCTCCCAGGTATCATCTTCTTCTATTCCTATAAAGAAACTTCCTAACCGAGCAAATAGAGGTGTACTTAAACCCACGTATGATCCAGATTTTACCAGTAAAGCCAAATATCCTATGAGTAATTATGTGTCTTATGATCGGTTAACTGCATCTAACAAATCTTTTGTGAATCAATTATCTTCTGTATCTATTCCTAACAGTGTGCAGGAAGCCCTATGTGAGTCTGAGTGGAAATCAGCAATGGATGAGGAGATGAAGTCCTTGTTGAAAAATGACACATGGGAATTGACCGAATTACCAGCAGGAAAGAAGAAGGTGGGTTGCAAGTGGGTGTACACTGTGAAATTTAAAGCAGATGGAACAATCGAAAGATTCAAAGCGAGACTGGTTGCGAAAGGCTACACACAGACGCATGGGATTGATTATCTAGAGACATTTGCGCCCGTAGTAAAGATCAATACTGTTCGAGTGTTACTCTCATTAGCTGCAAACTTAGACTGGCCTCTACAACAGTTCGATGTGAAAAATGCCTTCCTACATGGGGATTTAGAGGAGGAGGTATATATGGAGTTCCCACCTGGATATAAGATCCCGGCTGAGCATACAAATAAAGTCTGCAAGTTGAAAAAATCTTTGTATGGGCTAAAACAATCCCCTAGAGCCTGGTTTGGGAGATTTGCGAGATCGATGCGAAAGTTTGGGTACAGCCAGAGTAATTCCGATCATACTTTATTTTTGAAGAAGAGTCATGGAAAAATTACGGCTCTTATCGTTTATGTAGATGACATGGTGCTCACAGGAAACGACCCTCAAGAACAACAGGCATTGAAGAAGCTCTTATCTCAGGAGTTTGAGATGAAAGATCTCGGTAGCTTGAAGTATTTTCTGGGGATCGAAGTGTCTAGATCATCAAAAGGCATCTTTCTATCTCAGAGAAAGTATGCCCTAGACTTACTGAATGAAACTGGAATGTCTGCTTGTCAACCGTCAGAGACTCCAATGGAGGAAGGATTGAAGTTAGGGGTCGAAACAGATCAAGTACCCGTCGATAAAGGGTGCTATCAGAGATTGGTAGGCAGATTGATGTATCTAGCACATACAAGGCCTGATATATCATATGCATTGAGTATTGTTAGTCAATTCTTGCATAATCCAGGGGAGAAGCATATGCAGGCAGTTATGAGGATTATCAGTTATCTCAAAGCAGCTCCTGGAAAGGGAATCCTTTTCCAAAAAAATGAGGATATCCTGAAGGTTGAGGGATATACTGATGCTGATTGGGCAGGTAATATATGTGACAGAAGGTCTACATCAGGGTACTTCACATTTGTAGGAGGAAACTTGGTTACTTGGAGAAGTAAGAAGCAAAATGTAGTATCCCGATCAAGCGCAGAAGCAGAATATCGAGGAATGGCAGTTGGTATTCAAGAGTTATTGTGGTTAAAACTGCTACTGACAGATCTCGGTTTTCCTCCGACAGAACCCATGATGCTATATTGCGACAACAAGGCAGCATGTGATATCGCACACAATCCAGTTCAACATGATAGACAAAGCATGTTGAAGTGGATAGGTTCTTCATCAAAGAGAAGTTAGAAGAGAAAGTTATTTCTGTTCCTCATGTACGCTCCGAAGATCAGTTAGCCGACATTCTCACCAAGGCCGTGACAAAGAAGATATTCACCAAGCTAATTAGCAAGTTGGGCATGTTCGATATATGTGTGCCAACTTGAGGGGGAGTATTAGAATATATAGATATGGTAGGATATATAGATATGGTATATATATAAATGGTATAGTTGACTACCACCATAATTCCTATAATTATGGGATATTATTTTTTGTTTCCATGTACAGCTCATTCACTCCCTATTTAAGGGACCTTTGTACTCATTCATAAAATCATCAATATAAGTTATTCTCTCATCTCTCTCTCTTATAGTCAACAGGTATTTTGTGTTTGTAAGTGTGAGAGTTTTGAGATTCTCATATTAAGTTAAAGAAAGAGATTTAAACTTTACTTTTTTTTTTTATAAAAAAAAATATTGGATAAAGAAACAACTGTGATAACCATTTTTTAATTTTCACTTTGATTAAAAGGTTCGAAACCAAAAAGTCTCAAGTATTTCTTTGTTCTTTTTATTTTTCTCTCTTTAACCAACGGAGTTTTGCACTACCACTATGTCACCACCACTGCGATTCGTCTCTTTCCACTATGTTATCTAATTAATTGTTCCGATCAAATTTAGTTATTATTTTTAATTAGATTGTATTGAAGACTGATCTAATCTAACATTCATTTAGATCAAATTGCATTGTATTTTCGAATGCGTTAGTTCTGGTTATATCCCAAGTTCCTAAAACCCAATGGAACCAACAAACACCCTTAATTACTTTCTTTAATTTTTTTAATCAAAACTAGATGTATACAGATAAGCTACTCTATACTAGGTGAAGTGTGCACCAACAGTTATGATTATGATACTGATTTTTAAATTTTCAATCTCATCCCTATCATTATTTCTTCCTAAAATATATACAAGTGTTCAGATTCGTGATCTCTACTTTGATAAAAATATTTTTCACGTCTGCTTGATAAAATAAAATAAAATAATTAAATTTTGCAAGAAGCATGAAAAAGTCACAAGCATTTTTAGTGAATATAGAATTACTCTTAAATATACGTGCACACATCTCATATTCTTCTATGTCTGGTGTTTTCAAAATTAATCTAAAGGTGGAACTTTGATCATTTTTGAGTTTATTTTGTTGAAGCCCCCAATAACATTGACTGTTGTCAAAAGAAATGGACATCCTGTGTAATAGTTTATACCTGAAAATTTCAGGCGAGGACCAGTTCGTATGGACTGATCATTTTTATGACGGCTTTGCGTCATAAAAAACACCTCTCAAATGTCTTTATGACGAAAAACCGTAATAAATGACCAATTCGTAAGAATTTGTCTGTACCAGAAATGGACCCGTAGTTTTTATTCTTATAATCAAATTAAAAATGAGTTATATTTGACAAAGTAATAAATCCCTACCAAAACAAATTACTTTATTTTTATTTATTCTAAATTAAAACAAAATTACTCTGGTAAAAAATATTACCTTGGCAATTGTACCGCCCAATTAGAAAATGCAAGTTATGCTGTTGTGAAAATGTAGTACTTCTTAAATTAATTAAGCTACGTTTGGCAACGTGTGAGTTCGTTTTTCTCCCCTTTTTTTTTCGGAGGAACAAAAATAAAAAGTAGCGTGATTAAGATTGTGATTTGTTTTTACATAATAGATTCTGATTTAAACTAATTAGATATTAGTATTGCTATTGATTTTTCACATACAGTACTCTCAGCCAAATCAATTAGGAGCGTTATGAAGAATCGGAATAATTGACTAACCGAATTGAACCCAACCGATCCGTTAAAAACCAAATAAAATAAACTAAATTAAAGAAATCAAACAAAAACCGAATTGAAGAAATTAAATAGAATAAGTTCTGTTTGTGTTTGGAGCTGGCCATTACCGAACTGAATTAATTACCATACACAATACTACGACGTGGTTTTGCTATTTAGATCTGTACTTATTTCTTCTATTATCTTCCTTCTTCACTCTTATTATCATTCAGAGGCAGTATCTTTGTTTACTTGTATGATTTTCTATTCATTCATTCGTAGATCTTTGTTTACTTAGAAGTTGTTATGTTGTGCCATGCCATTGGTAACTGCTTTCAAGAATTCTAGATGGTGACTTTTTCCATAATTTCAAGTACAACACTCCTAAAGTCATCATAATCATTGCAGATTATATATATATGTACACACTTTTCTTTTTAGTTTTCAATTCGGAGACCAGTAGACCACTAATTCTATCATACTTCTGGTTTTTGTTGTTTATGATTCTTCCTTACCGAATTGCTTCCCCTAATTGCTTTAGCTAAGGTTTTGAATCTATAAATTACTCACATAATCAGGTACTCAAGTGAGAATTGAAAAACACAGAAAATGGATTCAAACTATATTATTATTATTATTAGGCCTTGACGTTTACCGATCGAGAGACACCCCAGTGGCCCCAAGAATTTTGTCACAGTGAGAATCGAACTTGAAACAGTACACCTAACCACACAATTTCAACTACACCCTTACTGCTGAGACTACCTCTTGGAGCTGGATTCAAACAAGATTATAGCACTCATGTTGCTTCCTCAGCAAAATTATACAATGTAACTAGTTTCAAACCCATGCGATGCATGAACATTTGGATATACCTTTTTCACAAATTTAAAAAGACTGTCTTTAAGAATATAAAGTGTTGAAATGTTTTTATCTTTAAGATCATAAATGTGTATATAGGGAGTGTTTGATTGGCTTTTTTTTTTACGGAAAATACTCATTTTCCACTTGATTTGATAACTTAAGGTGTTTGATTGGCTTTTTTTTTTCTAGAGAAAATATTTTCCCACTTTTGCTCACACACTTACATTTTCCTTCAAAACAAGGAAATCATTTTCTTTGGGGGGGCTTGTATTTATTTTTCAGGCATTTGCACAGTTTTCGAGACAACATTTTACCCATTTTTTACATTACAAATGCTATAACTTAAAATAAAAAATTTAATAAATATTTAATATTTAAAATCTACTAATCAAGATCAATTAAACAAGATCCATCATGACTATAGAATTATGTAAAAAAAAATATTAATAATTTTTTCTACATTAAAAATGCCACAATACAACCAATATTTTCCGGGTAGAAAATTAAGGCAATCAAACACATTTAATTGAATTTTTCATGCAACTCAATTCTAAGCAATTCAATTGCGTGGAACTTATTTTTTTTTCATGCAAATTACATGCTTGCAATCAAACGCACCCTTAGTTTTAAATAGTTACCAAAAAAAAACTAAAATCTAAATGCCATCATCTTCCATTACTCGATCACCTAGATATAGAGTTTAAATTATGACCGGCATTAATAATTATTGAGGTTATGCATATGCTATATGACAACAAAATTCACTATTTATTACATGAGTTTTATAATTCATTATCTAGTGTAGCTTAACTTTGATGTATGGAAATGCATCAATTCCAATTCGCATAGACAAATATCTAAATATGTTGATGTTGCTGAAAACTTTTGTTTTAAAGAAACTTGGACATTTATTAGTGCAATTTGTTGTTATGTATAGAAAATGTGTTTTCCAATATAAAAACTTAAAATAATTTTATAAATCAATCCCATAAACTAGGCCAATTATAAAATAATTGTAATTAGTGTAGTTAAAATTTTTCTATCCAAATCACTTGATAGATTTAAGTTTTCCATATCTTGTCATTTTCCAAAACATAAAAAATGTATAACCTGCCATCATTCTAAAAAAAAGACATTAAGAATTGTGATTTACTTATGTATAATTAAGTTAGTCAGAATTTTATAAGTTCCACAAAAGCAATTAATTTTTTTAAAAAGATGACTTTATTAGAGCTTGATATGTCAGAGTGAGAAACATGATAAACCAATTCAAAAAAATATATATATCTATATATATACAAATCAAACTAAGTTGCAAGGTGCAAAAAATATCCTTATAAGATTGTTTGTGCAGATTGAGCATTTCAATCTTTAAATAATAATTTGTGGTAAAATGTAAAAGAAATATTGACAAAAGACATAATAACTTAATTTAACGCCAAATGTATCATTAATTTGGTTACTAAATCCAATAGTATAAAATAAAATAGTCATACAATACATTTTCTACATTCTGTTGTTTTACTTACCTCCCCAATTTCCCTTTTCTCCAACAGATAAAAGTTGATTGCCTTGATTAATATTATTTTATAGAGATATCTTTATTTGTAAAGTTATGTATATATTAGGGTGAGAGGAAGGAGTATAGATGCAAATTAAAGAGTTATAATATTTGAAAAGACAAACTATTTAGTCTTTAATTATGTAAGGAAAATAATGTTTCTATTTGCCATTAAAAGGTATGCATAAAAAGATTAAAGAAAAAAAATGTAAAGAGATTGGTGAAAGAATTAAATGGAAGGAGAGAGAAAGGAATAGAGCGCCTTTAATTAATATAATAAAACAACTTTAATTAATATAAATAATGTCATTAATGAGAGTACTTCCTTCATTTTACTATTATTGTTTAGTATAGATAGTATAGTTAGATTTGCATATAGCATCACTGCAAATGCATGACCAATCAATATTAGTCAAGTGGGAATAGAAAAGCACTGAGAATGCATTTTTGAATTTTAAATTGTTTTTATATAAAAAAATATTTCTATAAAAGCTGAATAAACCCAAACCGAAAAATTTGGTTCAAGTCTGACTCCAGCTATTGAGAAATCAAAATTGAACCGAACCGAATTAAAAAGAACATTTTTTAAAATTTGAATGAAAGTTATATCTACGTGAGTCAATAGGTTATTTACAGCATGGTCTATATTTTGAGCAGTATTACAAAAGAATAAATAATTATTGTATTCTTAATTTTTATTTTAACCAAATAAGTCTTATTTTCAAGGAGACGTTGGACATTTAGATCAAGAGAGTTTTCAACAATAAACCAGTAGTAACCTGGATTTAGATCAAAGGAAAAATATGGAATTCTCCCATTTCCAATCCTCGAGTTCGTTTCTAACCCACTGGGTTGGAGTTTTTAATGTCCAAGTGGCCCGGTTTATGAAAATAGTTCCTCTTTTCTATTTGGAACATATATGATGTATCATCAAACACAGTAGAAAATAACTTGTATCTTTCACCATTGATCAAGTGTTTGTTTCCTAAAATGTACTAAATTTGAAGTGAGGTGACTCAATTTGAGACAGAGAATAATAGATTACACTAACTTATTTATTAAAAGATATGAAAATCTCTAAATGAATTAAAGTGCATTGAAAAAAGGAAAAGGGGAAGTAAAAACAGCTTAATCAATTGCGAACAAAATCAATAGATGGGTAAAGCATCAATCAATTCCTTCCTGCTTCTGAGTTTGTACACTAAATCAAATTTGGAAACTTTCTTCCAAACATGATAGGACATGGAAGGTTAAAGGAAGACAAAAACATTTTTCACAGATAACTTCACAATCTAACAAAAAGAAAAGATGAAGAAAGAAACTTTTGATAGGTGGTCTTAGACTTGCCTACAGTTATATATTTGCTGTGATTGTTCATCAAATGCAAGCGAACACGCAGGTTTGACAGCAGGAGGCCGACGTCCTTTTCCAACATCTGCAAAACATGCTAGAATATTTAAAAAAATATTTCATAGCACAAGATTAAGCTCGTTTTGTCTTCATGGAGAGATTAACAAGAAAAACTCAAATTTAATCCAACCCCTACAGATGTTTACAATTAAAGTGTTTACTAAGAACACGTATGTTGAGCTCCTTTTCTTCCCCTCATTTTTTCTTTTGTTTTACACTAAATCAAAAGGGGCATCTAGATAAAATAGTAAAGGGTATAATTAGGGGTGCGCGCTAATATTGGCACCTATTGTGCCGTGATTTGGGGGAGGGACGTGATCCAAGATCATATGCACGCGAAGGGGTTGAGTGATCACCTAACTATTGCATTGAGTTTCATGAGAGTGACACAGTTACAGCACTAAGTAGAAAGAGGGAAATGATAGTCAGATTTTTTTAATTTTTACTACACGAGTACAGGAGCACTGCATGAATGCTGCTAGCCTGCTACAAAATCACAACACATGGGATCATAACAATTACTAACTCAACCAACGAATACATGTATGTATGGTGCAATGCCATGTAATACACGTCATTATATGCAGATCACCATACGGCAAAACTATGAGTATAGAGCTCAAACACAGAAGTATATCCCAACCAAGAAATTAAATAATAATGTGAACAAGCAACAAATTAACTACAGTATGAAAGCCAGCAATTGGACAGCTTATGTTCACTGTGCTTGTTCCCCCAATCAATTCAAAATTGAAAATCGCATTTAGCACAAATTTAGATTACCAAGACTTAAGAACAATATATGCAAGAAATATAGAGGCACTTACTATTAATTTTCCTCCGAGTCACTGTTAGCCCTCTCCACCACCACCAGCACCACCTCCTCTTCCTCCACCACCACCACCTCCTCCTCTGTAAATTCATCTTCACATGATACAGTGAAGAAATCCCTAATGAGATCACGCAATTTACCCTTGCTCGGGTTCTCTGTTTGTCCTCCCTTGACTGAAACTAGGCTCTCCTTGTATTTGAAAACCCGAATGAAATTGCCTGTTTTATCCCCATGCACTCCAAGATCCACAACTTTACAGGTATTAATGTTACACAAAACAAGTTTGTTTGTAGTAGTCCAAAGAAAATTTCCCTATTGCTCCTCCAAAACCCAAGTGGCCGCATGAATTGTATAGGGGGTCCAAGTCGAAGAGTGGAACGCTTGGTCCAACAACCCGCTTCTTTCATCACCCACATGTAAATAGATTTTATGACAGCACTGCACGGTGACATATATTCACTTTGTAACAGAGCAATCGAATCATTGTTCAACACAAGATTAAGTCCCTGGAATGCAAATTTGATATCATTTGGCATCCCTATCTTCCGAAACACGTCCCTCTCCATGTCAAATAAAACTATTTGCTTCCTACACTCGCACTCTACAAGCCAGTAAAAAACCCCTTTCAAATACTCCCCAGTGAAATATTCCATACAACTCCCAGAAACACAAGGACATCTCCACCATATGTCAGGAACCGAAGCCAAAACATTAGGGTTTTCAATCTGTCTCCAAGATTCAACAGTGCCAAGAGTATATAATGCAACTGCTGCTCGATAAGAAGGCGTATTAGGCCACAAAATAGGAATCCAAACAACCTTATAAACCTCTCTCAAGGGGTCAAAACCAAATCCAAATACATTCGAGCGGGTATAAAACATAGAGAACCTAAAATTGGGTCCAGGGAGGAGCCTGAACTCTTCCATAGCAGGGTTCCACACGGCCAAACGATCATTTCTACTATTAAAACCAGTGTGCAGTAGGAACAAGCCATCAATAGGACCAATAATATTAATTTGATGCAAATCTGGGAAACCTTGTATAAAATCAATAATATTCTCATGTAGCGGTGGACACACTTCTAGTGTTTCGTCGCAGAAAATTGCCAATGCTAATGGATTTTCTGGTTTGGAATAGTCAGGGGAATCGGAAACAGAACAGGAATAGAAATCGGTGTCGAAATTAGATTCGGAATCAGGAATAATAGGGAGAGTGTGATGACGAACAAGCAAACGTGAGTGATTTTTTGGGTTATGGAAGTGATTACGAATAAAGGAAGGGGATTGGATGAGATTATACCAGTTCTTGCATACACACTTGAAGCGGAGCAGAGATTTCACCGGCAGCCTTGCGAGAATCTCGTTGATCAATAAATCTTCCAGCAGATTTGGAAGATCGCCCTCCATTGTTGTTTCAACTTCAGAGCTTTGATTCTTCAATAAAATTCTGCTAGCGAAACGGACAGAGAGATTTTATTTGGAGAAAAAGGTAATTGAGAGGAGATAGAAAATGAATAAAACAAACAAAACAATTGTGCTTTGATTATGTCTCACTTACAGATTCATTTCGATCTCTCTCTCGAAAAACAAGAAAGAAAGAAAGAAAGAAAGAAAGAAAGATTCTATGAAAATTTTGAAAGAGCGGTGAAAAGGATAGCGGGAAAAGTATTCCCAGTAACAACTGAAAGACGTTAGCTACAGGGATTGAAAGGGATTTTGTCTATTTGTCTCGTCTCCCCTCTTTTATTTTCTTTCTTTTTAATATTATTACAACGATTATATCCGCATAAATCTATCAATTTTGATTTAAATTATTTTATTTATAATTATAATAAACGAAATTTTAAAAAAATTATGTGATGTGATTTTAATGGTATAAATTTGTATCAGAGTTACAAATTATTTAATTTTAACTCTACTTTTACAATTTTTTACTTAATATCTTAGATATTAACTTAAGTCTATAATTTTGAGGGTGATAAATGCACCCTTTTTTATTGTCACTACCACTTTCTCTACTTTACACCTCTCACTTTTAAAAAAATTATCACAAACACCCCACTCCACAATCCTCTAATTTAATAATCATAATTATGTTAATACTCTCGTGTCATTGGAAGAGTATCTTCATTAATACTCGTTCGACATTGAGTATCTCGAACTTTGTCAATAACTCGAGTTATGACCATTTTTTGAGATATACTCGTCCAATTTATGGTGAGTAAATGTGTAAATACTCTTTTGTTATTGGAAGAGTATATTTATTAGTACTCGCTTGATATTGAGCATCTAGAACTTCAGCAATAACTTAAGTTACGGCCCATTTTTTGAAATATACTCATCCAATCTATGGTAAGTAAATGTGGTAATATTCTCCCATCATTGAGAGAATATCTTCATTATTACTCGTTCAACATTAAACATCTGAAACTTAAACAGATCTATAAGTATGTATTTTTTCATTTTTTAAGAAGAGATCTATGCATATGCATTTTTCGTTTGTTTTTTTTCTTTCGTTTTAGAATATATATGTGTATATGTCTATATGTATGTGTTTGAATATATATATATATATATATATATATATATGTATGGGTGAGGTTTAAATGGTTACTTCTTTTTTTACCCATGAATGGTTATTGTAATATTAACCATTTGATGAAAAATCAATGATTGAGATCAAATGTGTAGTTGGCTAACATAATTAATGCACATTGAAAAAATACAAAATATTAAATGCAAGTTTAAGTAGGTAACTTGTTGTTACCTGATGACATGTTATTTTTTCTATTTAATTTTAAGGAATCATAAATTAGATATTCATTACATGATTTTATAATTCCAATACAGGATATCCCTATTCCTTACCCATATAAAATAGATGATTTTATTTATATTGATATCTTGCAGTTAATCTATATTGTTAAGTTAATTAGTATTGCCTGCTAAATTAATCCATAAGTGTAGATAAACTAATAAAAAAATATTATTGATTTAATTTTATAAATATTATTTTATTAATGATTTAATATTAAAAATAAATTAGATTAATAGGTACATCTACTTTAATTAAATAAATAAAAATATGGTTTTTTTTTTCAAATTACAAATCAATTACTCTCATTTTAACAAAGAATATACTATTTTTAGAATTAGTTTTAAGGATAACTTTTTATCGATGAAAAAATAAATTTTAATTTATTATAAATAAAAGATAGTCATTTTCAAAACTATCCCTTATTAAAGATAACAACTATTAAAAAATAAAATAAAAAATATATAAATAACAAAAGCTCAAATTCAAACTAAACATCTCAAACAAAGATTTCAAATTTGAACATGTAATCGAAATCTTATCATAAAGGTCAACCAAGAACATAAGAGCATTTCCAATCGTCTTAGAGCATCTCAAACCGTTGTGTAAATATTTTTGTGTAAATCCTAGATGTCAAGACACTTTTACACAAAACTTGAAGTGTAAAAAAAAAATATGCTCCAATGGTACATTTTTAAACTTTTGTGTAAATTTTGAATGAACCAATAAGATAATTATGCATATTAAATATTATTTTATGCAATTTATTATTATTATTCTTGAATTTTGGTATACATAATATTATAACAACAATAGATCTTGATTTGTTGGTCTTAATGAGTAAATTTTAGATATATATTTTTTATTAAATTATATAATTTCTATTAAAAGTTATTACATTTTAAAGTATTGTGAAATAATTGAGAAAAAAGAAAAGGCTGATGTGGCAGTATAAACTTGGGTGTATTTTACACATTCATTTTAAACAAAAGCTAAATTTAAAAGACTATTGTAACTCAAAATTTTTACAAGTTTTGTATATTTTACACAAAACCTAAATATATACTACTGTTGGAGATGCTCTTATATAAATTTTGTGTAAATCTTATGCGTCAAAGTAGGATTTACACAAAAATAATAAAGAATTTGTTTTATACTCCAATAGTTTGTTTTAGATTTTTGTATAAATATTAAACTACTAATTAGATACGCACAAGTGGAACTTATCCTATATTTATTCCCTTACTTTTCAAATCCATTATTTTTAGAAACGGGATAAGGAAAAATAGACACGAGATTATCTGACGTGATTGTGTGAATTGAGTTTGTATTTTACACAACTTTTTTACACAAATCCTAAGTGTCAAAGTTTCTTAAAAGACTAGTGGAGACCTTTTTTTTACAAAACGTGTAAATTTTACACAAACCAAAATTATACACTACGGTTGGAGATGCTCTAAATATTAAATATATATATTTTATTAATTTTCAAAACTCTAAATTTTAAATTAATTATCAAATAATAAGATGCTACAATTTTAAAAAGAAAAAAAAGTTTATGTACAGCAAAAAAGAAAAATAAAAATACTTGAGAATTGTGAACCTTTCAAAAAAAAAAAATTAATTTTGATGAATTTTTTTAAAATTATTTGTAGGCTCATTTATTTCACATAATTTCATAAAACAAATAAATTGAAGTACCAAATAAATCTCAAAGGTTTATAGTATGTTGTTTGCATGATTATCCTCTCACAAACCATTTCACTGAAAGAAAATACTATTCGTATTATAAATTACAGTACCAAATGTCGTGCTAGCTAATTAATTACATGATCATGAATATTTTATATGATTATATATTGAAAATTTGATAAACATGAAATAGGTCTAATATGATTGTCAACATAGAAGAATATGTATACTTGATTCTTAAATCTTTATTATTATTATTATTATTATTATTATTATTATTATTATTATTATTATTATTATTATTATTATTATATGAAATAAAATGGTGGAAGTATTAATAACATAGTTAATTGAAAATATTTTTTAATAAAACCCTTTAAAATTCTTTAAGGGTGTGTTTGGAATGTGTATTTAAGAGAATATTTTAACATGAGATTTGTATTTGGAATCTCAAATCTAAATATTTTTGTTTGGTGTGAAATTATGATTTGAGATTTATAAATATATTCAAATAATAAGATTTGATACTTATTTTAAAGTTATAACTTTCAAATTTCAGAAATATGGTTGTTCCTTATAGATCCCAAACTTGCGAAGTTGAAAAAAATATTAATTAATTTTTAAACAAATTATTATTTTTTATTATTATAAATATATTTGTAATATTAATTATAATAATTATACGAAAGATGACAAATGGTCGTGTGTTGTCCAAACCCAAACCCAACAAGCATATAAACACATCCAAACCCGATGCAAATTTTATTATTTTAAATATAAATCCGTTGTGAATAGTGTACGCATAAATCCACTCCCGCTCCGTGATAATTACGCTATATTATAAGAAATAAAATACTATAATAAGGGCGGGTCGAGTCAAATGGATTAATTTTGTGTAAGCATGAGTTCCGCTACGGTGTCAAAAAATAAAAATAGCTTACTAATCAACTAAATATAAATTTAGCAAAATAATATTTAGATTTATAAATCAATTTCCTTGTATTTGTTAAGTAAACACAAAATTTTAAACTCTTGTATTTCAAATATGTAATTTTTTAATCTTAAACTTATGAGTTTTAAAGCTAAATTCAATTATATAATTCAAATGCACCTTAAAAGAAAATATAAAAGAAATTAAAATGGAAGTAGATTTCAATTAAGAATCTAAATTAAAATGTAATCTAAATTAGTACAATTATAAATTAATTTTAATTAGTGGATGTACTTCTTAATTTTGAAAATGGTACAAAATTTGTTTGTCAAACACAACACATTAATTATTGAACCAAATAATTAATTATTTAATACTAAATAAGATATATTTTTAGTGTTATTTAGGAAGTTGTACGCATACTTCCGTATCTGATTAAATTATTAAAATTTAAGTTTGTTTAAAATACTTTAAATTAAGAAAATACGTTTCTTTTAATATTATTTTATGTTATTGTGTTAAAATTATTATTTAGTTGAACAGTGACTAATAAACTAGTAGCACAAGTTATATGAAATGCTTCAAATTAATTTTTAGATTTTTATTGTAATATGATTTGTTACGAATGGTAATAAAATGATTAAATTTAAAGTATTATTAAAATAGTTGAGTTGTATGTAATTTGTAAACATATTGTATAGAGATGAAAATTCAAAGTCAAATATATTTTGAAAGTGTTGTTTTTTATAAACTTATGTTACTAATTAACTATAAAACTGAAATGACAAAAACACCCATAAACACTTATCCTAATTTGAAATTGGGTTGTCCTAGGTCTATTTGGCAAATAAAATCTTTAAGGAATCTTGTTTGGTTGAGATTTTAAAACATGTTTTGAAAAGTGAATTTAATTTGAGGCAATTAGGTATAAGGCATTACTACAATAATAACATAATAACAAATGCCAATTATACATTAGCATTACAAATTAAGGACACTACATTAAAAAGACATTAATGCCACTTCCTTATTTAGGTAATAACACACTAAACCTAATATATATATATATATATATATATATAACTTTAAACGTATTCAACGATCGATCAAAACAATTGCAACCAAATCCCAATCAAAAAATATCAAAGTACACAACGATCGATCATCACAACCACAGACATGAATCAAGAGATCATTCCAATAATCAATTCCGATTCATTATCCAGGTATTTTTTCAAAAAAACGCATATATATTACTTCCATTCATCATTAATATATTTGTTCCATCGTGAAATACATATATATATTGCTTCCATTGATCGTAAAATCGCTTATTATTGTGTTCAAATATGGTACTAAATCACTTTTACATCTAGTGTACTTAACCTATTTTTTTTTTATTTTTAGTAATGTGAACTCACAGAGGGCGCTAAATGCATTTAGCACCTTTTGGTATGTTGCCAAATCTGCTGAATAGGGGTGCTAAATGCATTTAGCACCTTTTGGAATGTTGCCAAATGTGATAACAGCTGGTGCTAAATGACATGTCATTTAGCACCTTCTGATTTTTGTTGCCAAATGTGCTGTCCATGGGGTGCTAAATGCATTTAGCACATTTTATTTTGTTGTCAAATGTGATAAGAGATGTAGCTAAATGGCATTTAGCACCTCTATGTTTGTAGTCAAGTGTACTAATGCATTTAGCAACTTATGGTTTGTTGCCAAATGTGAGGACAGGGGGTGCTAAATGAATTTAGCACTTTCTGGTTTTATTATCAAATGTGATAACAGGGGGTGCTAAATGCATTTAGCACCTTCTGGTTTGTTATCAAATGTGATAACAAGTGGTGCTAAATCGCATTTAGCACCTTCTGGTTGCTGTCCAGGAGGTGTTAAATGGCATTTAGCACCTCCATGTTTGTAATCAAGAGTGCTAATTCATTTAGCAACTTATGGTTTGTTGCCAAATGTGATGACAGGGGGTGCTAAATGCATTTAACACCTTCTAGTTTTATTATCAAATGTGATAAAAAGGGGTGCTAAATGCATTTAGCACCTTCTGATTTGTTGTTAAATGTGATAACAGGTGATACTAAATCGCATTTAGCACCTTCTGGTTGTTGTCGAGGCAGTGCTAAATGGCATTTAGCACCTCCATGTTTGTAGTCAAGTGTACTAATTCATTTAGCAACTTATGGTTTGTTGCCAAATGTGGTGACAGGGGGTGCTAAATGCATTTAGCACCTTCTAGTTTTATTATCAAATGTGATGAAAGGGGGTGCTAAATGCATTTAGCAACTTCTGGTTTTATTATCAAATGTGATGAAAGAGGGTGCTAAATGCATTTAGCACCTTCTGGTTTGTTGTCAAATGTGATAACAAGTGGTGCTAAATCGCATTTAGCACCTACTGGTTGCTGTCCAGGGGGTGCTAAATGCATTTAGCACCTTCTTTTTTGTTATCAATTGTGCTGAATGGGGGTTCTAAATGCATTTAGCACCTTCTGATTTTTGGTGAAATCTTCTATTATGTAGTGATAACTGACTTTTAGAACTATTATATTACTTTTCACTATGTTTACAAAAGATGCTAAATGACTTTTGCAGAAATATTGACAGAGGAATTTTGGCCAAAGTGCATTATAATGATTCTAGTTTTGGATTCCAAGTGACTCTAGGTTTATCAATAGATGTATTGAAGAGGTCAATCTGCCAAAGGCAGTTTGATATTAATCCATTACATTTGGACATAGTCATCTCTCGTGATGGAAAGGAGTATGTTCCGGATAGTGATGAATCTATACAATACATGGTTTCCTTTGCAGCTGTTTAAAATATAGATATCACAGATATAGTTGCAAGGAGAAGTGATGGTCCTAGATCCTTGGTTTTAGACAATAACTCTACTACTAGCTCCTCCAATTGTGGGAGTTTAGAAAGCGAGGCTGAATCTCATACTTAGCCACGTCAATCTAATGCTTGGGAAAATTGTATTATTGGTGTTGGACAGAGATTCCCAGGTGGTGCAGATGAGTTCCGAACAAGTTTAAAAAAATATGCCATTCACAAGGGGTTCAAGTTTGAATATAAGAAAAATTCTAGTGATCGGATTACGGTTGTTTGTAGTAGGAAAAAAGATAAGGGTTGCATGTGGAGAATACATGCTTCTCCAAAGTTCAAGCTTGCTAAGTTATTTGAAATAAGAAAAATGGTGGGCGAGCATACGTGTGGAATTACTTTTAAGGATTTAAGGAACCCATAAATGACAAGCCAGGTTGTTAAGTCAACTGTTTTAGATTTGATTCGGGACAAACCTCTCACAAAACCATCCGGCATCATATATTACTTTAGACGCGAGTTTGGTGTTACCTTGAGCTACTACTTCACTTACACCGGTAAGAGCCATGCGATCAAGGAAGTCCATGGTGACGATTCTGCATTATATTAACAACTAGCCTCCTACACTAATAGTACAAGGGAATCAAATCCGAGAAGTTACGTAGTTCTCGAAGTTGATGAAGACATTAGAAAGTTTCAAAGAGTTTTCATAGCATATGAAGCTTGTATATACGGATTCAACTTTTGTCGAGCTTTAATAGCTTTGGATGGTTTCCATCTTAAGGCAAAATATAAAGGTTGCACGCTCTCTGCAACTGCAACTAATGATGATGGAGGTAAGTTCACCAATTATTATTTTTCATTTTTTGTTGATCTAGTAACTATCTCATTGCAGCATAGCTAGTGCTAAAAAGTGTGTAGCACCATAATTGTGTACCAACAATGCTTCTAAAAAGCGTTTAGCACCCCAGTACGTGAAAATTAACTGAGTGCTAAATAGATTTAGCACCTTCTGGTTTGCTATAAAATGTGTCGACAAGGGGTGCTAAGTGCACTTAGCACCTCCTGGGTGATGTCTGCTGACAGGGGGGTGCTAAATGCATTTAGCACCTTCTGGTTTTTTGTAAAATGTGCTTATAGAGGGTGCTAAATGAACTTAGCACCTCATGGGTGATGTGTGCTGACAGGGGGTGCTAAATGCATTTAGCACCTTCTGTAAAACCTTGCTGACATAGGATGCTAAATGCATTTAGCACCTTCTGTAAAGCTATGCTGACAGGGGATGCTAAATGCATTTAGCACCTTTTGATTTGCTGTAAACTGTGCTGATAGGGGGTGCTAAATGTATTTAGCACCTTCTGGTTTGCTGTAAACTGTGATGACAAGGGGTGCTAAATACATTTAGCACATTCTGTAAAACTGTGCTGACAGAGGATGCTAAATGCATTTAGCACCTTTTAGTACCCTATGTGTGTTGACCACAATGGTCGTGAAAACATTTAGCACGACTGTTGTTTCTTACTTGATTGTATTATTTATAGGTATGTTCCCGTTGGCGATGGCTATTGTTGACTCAGAAAATGTTGCTAATTGGGAATGGTTCTTAAACCATCTGAAGGTTATTGTCAGAACATTTAGACAAATAACGTTTATTTCTGACCGACATGTTGGCTTGAAAAATGAAATTCTTAAAGTATTCAATGATTCATTCCATGCTTATTGCCTTTTCCACTTTAAAAAGAACTTCATATCAGCACTTCCCAAAAGCTTTAGGAAAAAGAAATTAGCAATGCAATTGTTCTCGAGTTGTGCAAATGCTCGTACGGTTGATGAGTATAGGAGCATTATCGAGACCTTGGCATCCTTGCGGGGGAAACAATGAATAAATTCTTAGAAAGTGCACCCGTTGAACATTGGGTAAATGCATTCTTCCCAGGGAGAAGTTATGGTGTTATGACTTCAAACAGGGCTGAAAGCTATAACTCCTGGATTATAAATGAACGTAATCTGCCAATTACAACAATGCTAGACCAAATTTGGGTGAAGGTAATGAAATAAATGTCAGATCGGGGAGAGGCGTCGAGAGTTGAAAAAATGAATTGTGTCCGTCTGTCGAAAACAAGCTGAAAGACAAGGTCACTGAGAGTTCCTCATGGACGGTGACTAAATCTGACGATATGTTGTATGAAGTTAGAGAGCAAAAGACTTACCGCGTAGATTTTCAAAGATGGCACTGCGGCTGCAATTCCTGGTACATTGATGGTTTCCCGTGTTCCCATGCTATTTTGAGCATACTCGCAGATAATAAAAATATTTACGAGTACATTGATCCGTGCTTCTTAGCAGTAAACTATAAGAGCTCCTACTCGAAACCAATTTATCCAGTGACAACTTCTGGTCCAAGTGCTAATGTATTGGCAAATGTAATTAAGATATTAGCTCCAGATTGCAACACACAGCCTGGTCGACCAAAAAAGAATCGATTCGACACAAACATTTCAAGTACGAGGAAGAAACGGAAGTGTGGAAGGTGCAACAAGTATGTTTATCACAACAAGAAATCGTGCACCGAGCCAATTGCTTATAAATATTGCGGAACGTACATACAGAGACATTTGATCTTTTATTCATACAGATACATTACAAAAAACTTATTCATTGCAACTAGTCTTGTTTTAACAAGTTCTGTTTTCTCTTATAAGATGTCTTCAAATTTTTTAAACACCTTTTTATTGATAGTGAATATTTTGTCAACATGGTTTAATGTGTTATCTTATATTCAGAAAATATTGCTAAAATATCTTTTTGCACCATTAGAATACTTCTTCCTCTGTGTTCATGATTTTTTTTGTGATGTGTGCTGACAAGGGGTACGGATTTTTCTAATGTGTGTTGACAAGGGGTGCTAAATGCATTTAGCACCACATCAATTTTTGTGATGTGTATTGAAAAGTGGTGCTAAATGCATTTAGCACTTCTTAGATTTTTGTAATGTGTTATCACATTGGTTGCTAAATGCATTTAGCACCTCTTGGATAAATCACTACTCATCAAATTCATTCACATTTTCCAGTATATAAATATATTGACATTCACATCTATGTACAGAATTTTGTAATGTGCATTTAGTACATCCTGGATTGGGGTGCTAAATGCATTTAGCACCTACTGAATTTTTGTGATGTGTGCTGACAAAGGATTCAACATATTAAACAAGTGGTCCTGTAAAAGAAAATCTCACAACAATGGTTAGAAAAAGCACTAAGTCATCAAAATTCTTTCACATTTTTCAATATACAAATATATCAAATATTCACAGCTATCATTACAAAAATACTTACAAAAATAACTATTCATCAAATTCATTAAATTCTTCTACATTTTCAACTACAAATGTTATAGCATCATCAATAATCGAATTAACACTATCACCACAACCACCGCCTTTATCCACAGATTTATCATTAACTCCCTCGTCAGTAAGTTCTTTGGGAACTCTTTCTACTTCAGGTTCCCAACTATGATCCTTATCAGTCAACAAAAGATGAGTAATTTTTGCACGCTTCATCTGCATCAACTTTATATCCATAGCTTTCGGAACTTCTTCACCGCGAAGAAGTCTTTTAATAAATTCACACACAAATAGTGCACAATCAGGACTGCAAACGACATAAAAACAGAGGAACAAAAAATATATAAGTCCAAGGAGTAAACAATGTTATAGCACCATTTATCAAAAAAAATGCTAAATGCATTTAGCACCTTCTGGTTTGCTGTCAAATGTGATGACAGGGGGTGCTAAATGCATTTAGCACCTTCTGATGACAGGGGGGTGCTAAATGCACTTAGCACCTTCTGGTATTGTTGTTGTCAAATGTGATGACAAAGGGTACTAAATGCATTTAGCACCTTATGGTTTGTTGTCAAATGTGAGGACAGAGTGTGCTAACTGCATTTAGCACCTTCTGGTATTGTTGTCAAATGTGATGACAGGGGGTGCTAAATGCATTTAGCACCTTCTGGTTTGTTGTTAAATGTGATGACAGGGGGGGTGTTAAATGCATTTAACACCTTCTGGTATTGTTGTTAAATGTGATGACAAGGGGTGCTAAATGTATTTAGCACCCATGTACACTTTGATACTACATATCTTGAAGGTGCTAAACTGATTTAGCACCAATTGTCCACCACAAAAACAAAAAAATGGTTTTTTTGACATTGAAAAGTACTTACTCTTCTCCTTGCTGCACACATTCTGCCCTAATCACCTTTGTGTCCTTGAGTTTCAAATCACCCCGATCCTTCAAACGCTTTATTACAGCTTTCTTCTACACATATTAAATAAAAACAAAAATATTAGAATCATTACTGTGAACACTAAGAGTAATAAAAAAGTTTTCAAAAAAATACCATATGTACGGCCTCCTCGTAATAATGATCCCCAATTTCTTTGATTGTTTTGTTCTTCTTCTTGGCAGCATTGTGTTGTAATGAATCCAGCGTAAACTGGGTAGATTAAAACAAGAAGTGTCCAATGATACCCACCACTATCGCCAAGAGACCTCCCGTGGTTCATAGGAAACATAAGATATTTCGTTTCCACGGGCATTTTAATTATCACATCCTCAAGAGAATCCTTAATAAAGATTGGAATCCCATCCCGTACACCTTGCTGCATATTAAAAAAATTATATATTTAGCATCCAACACAACAGAAAAAACCATTCAAAATTACATAATATAAAAGATAAAGTATTACCCAAGCAGAAAAAGAAAAAATGACACTATCTCTTTGTTGCATATCTTTTGATATGTACTTGACATACCAATCAATGATCTGCATTCATATAGGACACAGTTAGTAAAAATACTCTTAGATTTATACAATTCTATCACTTTATAAGAGAGACAAACCATAACTTTAAAGTTATTATAACAATACATGCCCATCAACAAAATGATTACACATCAGATCTTGAAGAAGATAGCCCGATATGAAAATTGACATATTGTAACTTCTCCAAGCCATGGTACTATCCCAGTAAAAGTACAAATAAAAAATTCAGCACAACAGTGCAAATGTTGAAAGGAGGTGCTAAATGCAATTAGCACCTCCTGGTTTCTTATGATGTGTGCTCAAATGGAGTGCTAAAATCTTTTGGCACCTTCTGGTATTGTTGTCAAAATGTGCTGGTATTGTTTGTCAAAATGTGATGAAAGGGGGTGCTAAATGTATTTAGCACCTTCTGGTATTGTTGTCAAATGTGATGACAGGGGGTGCTAAATTCATTTAGCACCTTCTGGTATTGTTGTCAAAATTTGCTGACAGGGGGTGCTAAATGCATTTAGCACCTTATGGTTTGTTGTCAAATGTGATGATAGAGGGTGCTAAATGCATTTAGCACCTTATGGTTTGTTGTCAAATGTGATGACAGGGGGTGCTAAATCCATTTAGCACCTTCTGGTATTGTTGTTAAAATGTGCTGACAGGGGGTACTAAATGCATTTAGCACCTTCTGGTATTGTTGTCAAATGTGATGATTGTTGTCAAATGTGATGACAGGGGGTGGTAAATGCATTTAACACCAACTTTCTTTCTTTTATAACAAGTAGAAAATAAAATACAATGAAATTAAAAATAATACATACGATTTATTTTCATTTTTGAAAAACTTCTCAACGACCTCCCTTTCATTATCATCAAGATAAACCAATATATCTTTCTTTCTTTTTAGATAGCGATAGAAATTTTCCCGCAACTTCATCATCTCTAATTGCCAAGTCATCAACATCGATGACTTCTTCTTCAATTGCCGCGGGTGCATCTTCTTCAGCTATCTTTCCCAAATTTTCCTTCAGGGAATCATCTTCCTTTGCTGATTCCAGACTCAAGTCAATGTTCAAATCAAAACTTGGGAGGTCACCCTCCTTCTTTTCTTCACCTTTAACCATCTCTTTCTTAACATTAACCCCAACATCCTGCTTTGGTTCACCTCCTTTCTTCTTCTTCCTCCTCTTATTCTTGTTTCCTTTATCCTTCTTTCGTCCCTCCTCCTCATTTTCTTTCTTCCTCTTTAAATAGTAATATTCATAATTACTATCCAACTTAACCTTCCTCGGTTTTGCTTTCAGTCTTATTATAATTGATCTCACCTTTTTTTTCTTCACCTTTGTCATCTTCCCTTATATTTTGTTCTTTCGATGGTGTCTGAAATTGCAAGTCTCTCCGTACACCAGAACAAACAAGGTCAACATATGAATCAGGGTCGTCTTCTTCTAGTTTATCACAAAAAACAAACTCTGGATCAATAAGATCTTTGCGTTTACTCAGTTTGAGCATCATTTCAAGCTCCGCGACCTTCTTTTTTAGATCTTTAATTTCATTGTCTTTGTTGTCACCTTTCCCACCAGCTTCCTTCACCACTTCTACTTCTGGTGTGTGTCACTCTATGGCTTTCATGTCCTTACCTGCCTTATCCGCATAATGCAGACTCAACAACACTTCCTCCTCCGCAGAAATGTTACATATTTCTTTGGATACTTGGATTATAAAAGAAAAACAATGTTAAAAAAGATAAAAATTAATCATAAGACCATATAAAAATTTTGTTTTCATTACCTTTGATGCATCCAAATCTGCAAGCTCCGATTCATAAAACATACGCCTCAAGATGTTTATGTTCCATCGAACAAACCTTAGCGTATCATCACTGTGCCCATCATACGGTTGAACACCATTGTAGTGTTCACAAAACCAATATTGCAATTATAAAAAATCATGACTTTAAAAACAAAAATACTCATAAAACCCACGGCAGCATATAACTTGAATAAAAATGTAATTTTCAATAGAAACTGAAAATGAACTAAAAATACTCGCAAAGCATTTGGCCTTTCACGTATCTTGAATGAAAATGTAATATTACAGTGAATTGAAGAATGAAAATCGAAATAAGAATATTCACACAACAAATGGCCCAACACGTAACTTGAATGAAACTATAAAAAGCTTTTAGAAACTTAATTTACAAGTATATCCCTCTTATTAAACGTATTTATATTTTGGTCCTATTATGAGAATGTGTATTAAAAACTATGATGTCAAGTCCTGTAATAATTATAATACAATATGATTTAGCACCATTTTATGCATGAAAGAATAACTAAATAACATAGTGCTAAAACCTCTTTATCACCACATTATATCAACCTCGCACTTTTGTGAATGCAAATAGTGGTAAAAGAGTTCAGCACAACAACTGGCTGTTAAATACCTTTTAGCACCCTAGATGCATTTTAGCACCCCATGTGAACACACATCACAACAAAACAGGAGGTGCTAAATGCATTTAGCACCCGATGTGAACACACGTCACAACAAAACAGGAGGTGCTAAATGCATTTAGCACCCCCTGCCAGGACATTTGACAAAAAAAGAAGAAGGTGCTAAATGCATTTAGCACCCCATGTGAACACACATCACAACAAAACAGGAGGTGCTAAATGCATTTAGCACCCGATGTGAACACACATCACAACAAAACAGGAGGTGCTAAATGCATTTAGCACCCAATGTGAGCACATATCACAACAAACTAGGAGGTGCTAAATGCATTTAGCACCCCCTTTCAGCATTTCTACTGTTGTGCTGAATTTTTTATTTGTATTTTATTGGGATAGCACCATTTCTTAGAGAAGTTATAATATGTCAATTTCATAAGATGCAACTATATCATAAATATTGAATAATTAATCACAAAAATTAATTAATAAAATATAATTAAAAACAAGAAATAAAATTTAAGGAACTTACAAGTAATTGAATAACACACTCGGGAGTCCGGATGGGATCTTTGTAATTTTTCTTAACCATTTTCACTAAATGATCATGTATAATGGTAGTTCACTGAAAATCAGCTACCTTATCCAAATCTTCAACACAGGGCACAAAACTTAAAGCAAGCGCCCTATTTGAGTTAGCAAAAAAAACAGTTGCTAACATGTAGAGTATAAGGCACTGTGCAAAATCCTCCTCGGCGCCGTCTTCCAAAACCGTGCTCCGTACAACAGATATCTCGAGCAGTCAGCAGGAACATATAGGGTTTACCGAGTCCAGCCTCCATGGAATTGATCAACCACGAGGTAACCATCGAATTCTCCTCGCGCCATGACTTAAAGCCCGGGTCGTTAGATGGGGGTGGTACTACCTCACCATTCACATAACCTAATTTTCTTTTGCCGTCAATAAACAGTCTCATTGATTGTGCCCATTCGAGGTAATTCCTTCCATTCAATTTGTGACTAATATTGGCCACGGGATTTTCACTCATCGAATAAATAGTAGCAAATTGCGACATAGTGTCTGTGCACGTAGAAGACGAGCTTATGGTGGAACCACTAGAAGATTCTGTGAGACCCGGACTACTAGCACCCACCATAGCAAGTTTATAGTTCATATGGAAGAGAACCAAACTAAACCAACTCGGAACTGAATAAACCAAAGCTGGAACAATAAAACAGCAGGCAATCACACTAACCCGTTACACTAAATCTGAAAATACCAAACCAGGCCAAATCCGGACTGAGTTAACCAAAACTGGGCGAGAAGAAGGTGCGGAACAAAGAGACGATCTGCCCTGGAAATTTTGGCAGCAATCGGAGCATCCATGCGCCTCCACGCACGGTGGAGACTGACGGCGCGTGAGATCCACGCGCAGAGGGGCGGTGGCGCGTGCGACGTCCATTTCCGGTGGTTCTTTCGGGGTTCTACTCGTCTGGGAATTTCGAGCAAGACTGTGAGGTTGGATTCTTGAAAGGTGAAGTATTACGCACGCCAGTAAGCAAAGAACGACGGCGGCGGGTAGGGTTTTTTTAGGCGTGCACAGTGACGACGGCTAGGGTTTTCTGGCAAGTGTTTTGGCCACACCTAGGTTCCTAACCACCCTCTGATACCATGAAAATTTAGAGAAGAAGAATTATTTTATTCCATATCATAACTAATGAAAACAATGCACCTTATATAGGAAATAAACACAACTCCTAATTAACTAGAGTCCCTATCAAGGTGGGATTCTATCCACAACTAAAATAACATAAATAAATAAAATATACTGAATTATCAATATATAACATGGCCGATTACTAGTATTTCGTTTTTCTCCGTTGGCCATTTTCTGTTACCTAATTTTAGTTAGAGAGTTATGGTCCTATTCTCATTTATTTCTTCATTGTCTCTCTTTGCTTTGAGGCTTATATGGATTTTTTTCAACATCTCCCCTTTGGATGAGAATTAGATTATACCAGTTCTTGCATACGCACTTTAATCAGAGCAGTGTTGTCACCGGCAACCTTGCGAGAATCTCGTTGATCAATAAATTTTCGGCAGATTTGGAAGATCGCCCTCCATTGTTGTTTCAACTTCACAGCTGTGATTCTTCAATCAAATTCTGCTAGCACATAAGAGAGAGATTTTATTTAGAAAAAAACGGAATTCAGATGAAATAGAAAATGAATGAATCAAACAAACAATTGAGTGTTGCTTATATCTCACTTACAGATTCAGTTTGATGAAATTTGGTAGAGATGATCTATCTATTCATGATATAGATCATTTCTACAACTTTTCATACAAAAATTCATCCATTTACCCTTCAAAATTGGCATCCCATTTTTTTTATTGAAGGGATGGATTCTCTCTTTATAGCCTTTCTGTGTATAACATTACACACTTAAAAACACATATAATAGAAATATAGACTAGCAAAATACATCTATAGTATATAGAAAAATATGCGTTCGTCTTTGTGGAGTGAATTTGTGTTTGAGAAGAGAAGGGTGTCAGTAGAGGACTCCAACTACAATCCTCTAATTTATAGCACAAGTTTAACTAATTAGGTATGACTTAATTTGTTTTTTTATATCACACATTCACACCCACTACTGCTTTGAGTTCCATATTGAATTTTTGTTTTGAATATTATTTATTCATTATATAAATCACCTTTATCAAATTTCATAAAAAAATCAATCCGCACTGAAAGTCCCCACCCCCACCCCACCAACAACCCAAAACATGTATCCTCTTAGTAAGGAAGCACATAAATCACAAGAAAAGGTAAAGCTTTTCTCCTGCACACTATTATAGTAACTACTTTTATTTGTATTTATGCATCAGCAATCACAGATATCCAAATATCAGCAGTATCTCAATAATTTTGAGAAGGTGCTTTATATGGGCATTGTGAATACTTCATACAAAGAAATACAAACACATATGATAATGCTGGGCTAAGTAACACAAACTAATTTGATAAGATGAGTTGATTCCATAATATTAACATTGTTATGCAAATAATTGTCAAGACATTACAGAAACACTTTTCTAAACACCGGGCAATATCAGATAAATAAGTAACGTCACTACAGCAGATATTTACTGTAAACCAAGTGGAGTCAAAAGATATCTAAGGAATAGGTGTTGGCCATGGCGGAAGAACAAACGCGAAGACCGTCCACCAATTAAGAGCACCTTTCACGTGAATGAGGTCTCTACAAACTTTAGCTCTCAAATTTAGGTAAGTCAATAACCCTTTTCTACGCTTTACCAGATAGACAATATCAGGATCAAGAGGGTGGAAAGCAATCGGCCCCACCATCTCTCTCAGAGACAGATTTATTTCATCGAATCTCATCCTATACAACAAAAACCAGTCCCCTTCCCCTTGGGTATTGGACTTTCTCAACTCCCAAATGTGCAAATTTTCAATTTGAGACCAATTAGCTACATGGCAATAATGTAGGTGATCTTGACATACTCCAATTGCACCCGCCGTCACTTTATCATTATTTATTCGGTCGCCAGGCAAATCAATCACGCAGCATCGAATCATTTCATCATTTTCGGTATCAGTTTGTGAGGTATCATATGCTATGATTCTGCCATCGTATTCCATCCAGTAAAGAATCTTCTTGCAAGGCACAGCATGGCAGAAAGTGTACATCTGTTGATGAAGGAATAAGTGGACAGGGAGATTAAATGATGCTGACTTGTCCTTCCATTGAAGTGTTTTAGAGGAGAAAATCTCAAAATTGACAAAGTTGGATGAGCCTTGCTATCCTCCAATCCGCACCACTTGAAAACTGCCATCGATGGGTTCAACAATGAAACCCACGGACACCTGTATGTGAATGCGCTTTAGAGCATCTACAATAGTAACGATTTAAATGTACTCATCACATTTACTCCAATGGTAATACTTTTAAATTTACTCTTTAACATGTACAATGTGACAAAAAGAAGTGTCCAATGGCAGTGTAAAAATGTGTTGTAATACATCTTTCTCGTAAAATTTACCCAGTTACACTCTTCCGTGTTATTTCATATATAATCTCTAAAGCACAGATACTCCATATCCTTTGAATATCCTACAATGCATTGGGTTAGAGTGTACGCTTTCTTTTTCAATTTTTGGATATGCATACAATGGGGCGAAACCATGTTTTTGCACTCTTTTTTAGATTTATGGATAAGGGTGTGCCGGGGCTTAGCCAGGATTCAATCTTGCAGGGACCACATTGGGTGGTTGTAGTTCACTAATCTCTTTTGGCAAGTTTAGCTAAGTTGTTAATATATACTTGCATCTTACTTTTAGCATACCTAGATAGTGAGGTAAACTTACATAATTATATAATTTGTACTTTATTAAGTTTATTTGAATGTAACTCCTTGATTTTATTCCCTATTGTTACTGGTTTATTTGACATGCTCCTAAATAAAAGACTCGGTAAAATATTAGATCTATCAAAACATAATTGTTTTTGAACCTTATATCCCCCCAAAAATGAAAATTTGACTTTTCGGACATACTTGAGGGCTGATTACTAATACCTCTAACATAAAGGAAAAAATCCACCTTCTCAATCTTAAACAACTCCATATATATCCTTCTCACAAAAACGCACTACTATACTATAAACCCATTATTGCTGGACTGCTAAAGAACCCCCAACCACCACCGAAAATCACCATTACCATCGACATGTGTTGTTTTTCTATGCCTTCTACATTCCCTATCGTTTCATTGATGATCCCAGATCTTCAAGTTCTACACAAACTTATCTGTGTGGGCATGTGCATCATTAGATTAAAATGAATAAATAAATAAAAGAGGGCTTGTTTTTGTGCACCATTTCGAGTAATCAGCATGTTCCATTATCATGCCACCAATAAGGAAGAGTTTATACTACTATATGCAGGTAACATCAAGTAAAAATGGATAAGTATTAGCAATGGCAAACACGATGAATGGCTTTAACTCATTGTTGATTTACGTTGTATTTTCTTTTTGTGTTTATTGTTTGGTACTTAATTATTACATTTAGCAAGATATACTTGATTTAAACGCATGCCATATTGTAAGCGGATTGTGAGCTTTGGATATGGCAATGGAGTTGGAGAAAAAAAATGAGCCTACACAAATATTTCCACCCTTTCCTATTCCAAAGCTAAAGCTCTGAGTAGGACAGAATCAGACTCCAATAAGCAACCCTTTCCTATTCCAAAGCTAAGACTGGGACAGACTCTTAGGCTTCGTTCATTTGATAACAACATGGAAAATATCAAGAAAAACACTTGATTTGTGCGATAACAACATGGAAAATAATAAAAAAAACACTTGATTTGTGTAAAAACTAAGAAGTTGAAAAATAAGTTGACTCCAATAAGCACATTTTTGCTCCAATTCCAAAGCTGAGGATTAGGTTCCCAAACACATTCTAACTTATATCTCTATATTGTTAACTAAGGGGTTTAGATCGAATTGTACAAAATTAAGATAAACAACACCAGGGGAAAATTTCATGTGTTTATCAAGTAATGGTATCAAAAAGGAAAAAGATACGGGAGATGCTATTGTTAACGCAAAAATTTCATCTAAATTTAAAAGCAACAAATAAAGATGAGGATAGGAGAGGAGAGGAGGGTGATACCCATTTGTGAATGCGTAAGGGTTTAGGGAGAGCAGACCATTGCTTGGTGAATGGATTGGATATGTAATAGCAATCATGCCAAGCGCGGGTGGCCGTAGACAGAAGCAGGCCATTGCTGACGGCCAAGACAATATTCGGAACTTTCCGGTCGTCTCTTGCGTCGGAGAGAAAGCGGAGGGTAAAACTTGGCAATTTGAAAATTGAGTGACGGCGTTTGAGGACGTGGAGCCACATATCCTCCGGAGATAGATGGATTTCAGAGTCGTAACGGTAGAGGATAGTCCATGGTGGATTATTAGTAGTAGAAGAAGAAGAAGATTGGATTGTGATGATTCTACGAGAGTAGTAGAATCGAGCAAATAAAGGATCAGAAATCAACGACAGCCAAGATTTTGATACGGATTTGAACTTGAATACAGACTTAACTGGCAGCCTATATAGGATTTCTAACAATAGAGATTCCGGCAATTCAGATAATAAGAATACTCCTCCTCCTCCTCTTCTTCGTCTGATTATTTGTATTTCCATTGATAACAACAGCAGCAGCACAATAATCTCTGTTACCGTTTGTTTGAGGAGGGAAAATTTATTTGCAATTTGTAGGTACGAGAGAGAGAAAAAAGATGAAGAGAGTGACTTCAATTTGGTACAATAAAACATCTCTTTCATATATACAAGGAATTTGAGACCATCTAAATTTGGGAATGTCTATTTAACAATATTTTCGGAAATTACAAATTAAGCCCCTGTTTTTTAATTTTCTACTAAAAGTAAACTTTACTTGACAAATTTTAAAATTTATTTCACTTTACTTTCTCTCTCATAAAACTTTTAAAATAATGTAACTTTAAATCTAGAAATTGGAATTAGATAAAAAAAAATATATTTGAAACCTACTAATCGAGATCTATAAAATAAAATCCATTGTTACTATTTTTTGAGTTATTTTCATGAATTTTTTTAAATTGATTGAAAAAAAGTCTAACAAAAACAAAATTCAATTTTTCAACTAACTTTCACACTTTTCAATAAAAAAATTCAAAAACTCAACTAAATTTTTTTACCAAATAAGGACTTAACTTTTGGGTAGGGGACTTTTGTTTGAATATATATATATATTTACTATTTCAAAAGTTGCAATATCAACATTTTATTTTTTGATTTCTTCTTACTTAATTGAGCATAGTGCTGATTCTAATAGATTTGTCTTTGTTGCGGTTCAAATTTGGCATGGCCCGAAACATTTGTTGTGGATCACATCATTTGGATGTGAATTCTGTGAGATATGGACTTATGAAACTGGCTCGGTCAAACTTTTTTTTTTAAATTGTGATTTTTTACCAACTTTGGTAGCGATTTCGAGGCATTTAAGGTACTTATTATTGAATATTATTAGCGTATTTGTAATTTATGCTGTAAGAGCTTTCCAACCATATGTGGATCTCATCATTTGGATGTGAATCAAGTGAGATATGGCCTTATGAAAATGGCTCGGTCAAACTTTTTTTTTTTTAAATTGTGATTTTTTACCAACTTTGGCAGCGATTTCGAGGCATTTAAGTTGCTTATAATTGAGTATTATTAGCGTATTTGTAATCTATGATGTAAGAGATTTCCAACCATATATGGATCGCATCATTTGGATGTGAATCGAGTGAGATATGGCCTTGTAAAAATAGCTCGGCGAAACTTCTTTTTTTTTTTTTTTTAAATTCTGATTATTTTCAGTCCAAAATTGATGGAGCCGTCCAATTTTGGACCAAAGTGAGACACGATTGAAACTTTAGGGTTTTAAACGAGCAAATTGTAACATGAGGGACCAAAGTGAGACAGAAGGTAAACATTAAGGGTGTTATATGTAATTAACTCTATTTTTTTTAATATTTTAAAAGAGAAATGATTAACTAATCATTCGTCAATTTTCACAAAACTTATGGACAAATGACGCCGCACATTTAAATTAGGCCAATCAAGTTTAAATTAAGTTTTCAATAATTACATTATTTCATCCCAATTTTGTATTATTAACATTTTAGCACATGTATAAAATATTCTAACTTTCACTTTAGAAAAAATCATAAGTAATTATTTTTATTTTATGTTAGCAATTAAACTAATTACTTTCTATCAAATAACGGATTGGACATAACATATTTATGAAATTTGTTCACGAAATTTATAGTTTTGTCACTAAATATAAATTTCCTTAACGTCACCCAAAATTTTAGTTATGTGAGAATTTTTAGTGACAAAAACTATTGTATAAGATCGAATTGTCTTTGTTTGGAAGAGCCAAAAGCATATTCCCCCCAAATTGAACTACATGCCTATGAAAAAGTATTGAAAATATAAATAAATAAATAAAAACTAGATTGAATAATTATTGAAGTACAATGTATCTAACATATTAAAACAACCATCAAAATATAATATTTTCCACTAATATTTGCAATCTGTAATTATCATCTCAATAAACATCAATTATTAAAAGGGTGGATGTAAACCATACCTATTATCGATTGGCTGGGAGAACCATCCTACACCAAAATCTATTACTGGTTCACTTTTAATCTTTTTCTTGTGCTTTGTTCATAAATTTTATGTGTGAGCAACAATCTAAAAAATTGTTGACCTTACATATAAAATTAATAAAATTATTATAAGTATGATGAATTAATGAAACAAATTTTAACATTACAAATGGATCATCATAAACATTGATAATTTGCTATGATAATAAGATATATAAGGAAATCCATAGTCATATCTAACTTCATATAATATGATAGATTTAATTCGTCATAGGCACAAATAATTGTTGTAGTCATAGAAATTTTAGTAGCACTTGAAAAGAAAAATATGCAACTTTTAAAAAATTCTAATTACAAATCAATTTAATTTATGTTTTAAATGAATTGTGTGCTCTAGTTTTTGGTCTTCATACTAGATCATTTATATATATAAATAATATGGATGATCATATATATATATATATATATACTCTTAGGAGGAGGAGAATTTTTCTGCGTGTTTAAAAAAAATGTGCAGTTTCGATTTTAGAAGAAAAAAAACTGTTTTTCCAAATCAAGTTATGTTGGAGCAAGTGTGTATTTGAGAAAAAAACTTAGACAATGCAAAGCTAGTGTTTTCCCAAGTCCCACATAAGAGAAAGAAAAAACCTTTCATGGGTTTTTATATGGGAAAATTTTCTTAAAGGCTTGAGCACTCTGGGTATTAAAATTTTGTGCTATTGGGTGAGGACTTAGATGAATGTGGTTCACCACACACACGCACCGACCGACCCGACCCAGGCCAGGCTCGGGCTTTGGGTTTGTCTTCTGCAATGTATAAATTTATTATACAAAATAGTTTTAGAAAAATTTTATTTGTTAAATAAAATTTATTTCGAAATTTGTTTTTTAAATTTCAAAAGTGGTCAAACCACTTACTAAACCTCTCCCAATTTTCTCTCCACGTCTCCGTCAATTTTTCACCGAAACGGATTTTTCTTTATTATCCTATCGTTTTAATTTTATCTTCACTATATAGAAACGAAAAAAAATTCTCTTCGATCTATCTCTTCTTAACAACTCGAAACTGAAAAATATTCAAAAAACCCTAAAATTTTTTTTGCCTCCGTCGGTAAAACAATTTACTAATTCCAAGCATATATCAGAGAGTATTTGTCGAACGATCCACAGTAGTGCACATCGATCGTACAAGGAAGTATTTGGGCTGTTTCATCCTGGGGATAGCGTAGCGATTACTAAACTGCTAGCACATTTCCGAGCAGAGTCGCAAAACGTTTTAAAGAGAGCGACCTAGTCCGCAACTCAACCCGGTGTACTCTCTTTCTTTATTTAATTTATGTTTCTGCAGTTCATATTTTCAACAAGTTATACATCATGCAGGATTTATTGTTCTCACGTGATACATCGAGCATTGTAGGATTTATTTAATAGTTTTTGTTTTTGAAAAAAAAAACAGTTTTTTGATTTGGAGAAAAAAACAGTTTTTTTACGGAGTGAAACGGGGGGGGGGGGGGGACGTGCTCTTTTTGATTAGCAAATAGATTTGCAAGTATTTATATTTGCACCTTAATAGCAAGTATAATCAAGTAAAAATATGTATGTTGTACAAATTTAGTATAAGAAAAAAATTATAGAGGGGCATACCTAGATTTTTTAGAAGAGCAAAAGTAAATAAGCATATCGCTGTTGAAGAAATTTTAGTATCTTTGTGCGTCGTCGGAGATTTTTTATGCTTGATTCGTTGAAGCCGTAGGTTGAAGGAGTATGTGAGCATTACCTATTCATAATTGGTTATAGAGAAAGTTAATAATTATATAAATATAATATGGATGGATGGATGGATGGATTTCTGCAAAAGATAAAATAGACTTCTAATCTTAATTATAGTTTTAATTGTAATAGGTTTTTGTTTTCTTATTAAAGATAGAGTTTAAGTGGATGTTGTCAACTTCCTTAAACTTGTGATGAGAAATTGACATAATTCTAATTTGGCATATAAAAAAATTACAAAATTCTTAATTTGGAATATCTTAAAATATAAATATTTTATTTCAATTAGTTTTTTTAATATAAAAATAATTAACATAATTTGTAAATGAAATAATAAGAAAATTATCTAATTAGTAAACCAAATAATAGGAAATACTTACATGAGATTAATAATAAGGGTTAAAATATTAATAATATAAAGATGAAGGTGAAATTGTGCAATTATAAAACTTGAATTAAAAATTTATTTGACTTTAATATGTTGACCAACATGTGGTTAAGATTTGTCTGTAACTTTTAATAAAGTTATAGACTTTGAGGCTAGCAAAGTCCAAGTATATATTATATGTTGCAATTTAAACATTTTGTTAACCTCACAAAGCAGTTAACGGTTGCTAATGTGCCTTGGTCATGTGGACATACATTAGGGATGGCAAAGGGTCGAATTTACTGCAGTTTTTATTTTCAAAAAATCGAACCCACCATGTATTCTACATGTATAAACCTTGATCAGTCTCAACTGAATAATTACAATATATTGTGTGGTTAGTTAAAAAAAATATTATATTTGGGGGGTTAGGTCTAATAAGTGCTAAAAATTGTTATTTAAACTTACAAATAATATTTTGTTAGTATATAATTCATGCTTAAATTGTAGAGAAAAAAATATTTATTTTGTATTTTGTAGGAAAGAAGCATATTGTGATAAAAAGTTTTAAAAGGTGAAAAAAGTTAATTAAAGACCATAAAAGAAGAGAGAGGATGATATTCCAATTACATATTCTATTTTCTAATTCAAATACAACTCTTTTTTCTCTCTTAATTAGAATCATAATTGAACTCATATTTGTTATTTCTTTTCCGATTCTAATTTTCTAAACCTGTTAAACTTCTACCTCTTATTCTTATATCTACTTATTCTCTAGACCTAAAATGATGTAGATAGATAGATATAGATAGATATAACAGATAGAATACATATAATATAGATATTATTAGCGAGTTCTAGAGAGAGAGAAAATCCCCCAAAAATCTCCTTATATTATATCCCTCCATATACTAGTTGCCGTGCGGCCGAAATATTAAAGGTGAAAGAGTAGATAGTGCAAAGCCATGTGATATACACCGATTCGAGCATTATAAATATGGACGCTTTCTAGTTTTCTTTTTAATTTTCTGTAGTTTATATTCAATTACTTTAAATTTAGCCTTAATGATTAATTATTATTTTATTTGCATGTGTTATTTAATTAGTATGCTTAGCTAAATTCTCTCCCAAAAGAGAGAGATGAAACCGCCATTGATGTAATGTGCTTAATTTAATTCTAGTTAATTTTTTATTATTCATCTTGAATTAAAATAGATTTTCATTACCATTATTATAACGTGTCTTTTCTTTCTAGTCATTTAATTATTTTTAAAATAAATGAAGGATTTCTTGTGATCACCATAATTGGAGATACAAACAATATCTATTTTGATTTACATTAGTTTTAAAGAAAGAATGATGGTATTTAAAATTTGCAAGTATGGATTATAATAATAATTATAATACCAACTTTACCATATACAAACAAACATTAGTATTTCTTTACAAAAATTTTAAACAAGTGATTATTAGATAAAAAATAAATTTAATTAATTAATTTAAACTAAAGAATTAATCTCACCAAACTTCCTATTTTAACATTAATAAACCAAACTTAACACCACAATTAAATTCTTAAACAAAAAACCTTAAATTCACCTTTACCTCAATAGGGGACCTACCAAAGGGGTTTAGTTTTACAACAACGAATAAAAACTTGGCACAATGACTCCTTTTATGAGTAAAACTTGTCCCCTTGATCCCCAAACCCTCCCCAATGGGGCATTATCACAATTTGACATTACCCACATCCCCTAAATATTCTCCCACCCCTCAATTTCTACATACCAATCATTCCAACTACCAAAACTCACCAGACTATAACATTTTGTTGCAAAATCATCATAATACTCCCACAACAACACTCTACAATTCTAAAAACCCCCTATGACCTAGACCACTCGAAATAACTGCATTGGAGATATAGATATCTCGTCTACCACTTAATTAATTAAAAATATCCAACACTAATTAACCCTCCAATCCCCGAACAAAAGTAGAACAAGGACCCCCTACCGCAGGGAAGGGTTTGGTCACCCCCCATCCATTGACGTTGATTTAATTTCCACCAATAATATAATAACAATTTAAACCCTGAAGTACACCCCATTCTGATGATGTTTCTACAGTTCCAATCAAACATAATCATAAACTTTCAATCATACCCTAATCACAATACCCAAACCATTTCACCCTTTTACAACCAAAAACCTATATAATCATAAATATTTTACATACAAACTCCGAACACCATGCTCTAATTTTATTTAGTTCTATTCTATAAACTACATACCAAACTCCCCAGAACAACTATGTTTTTTGGCATAGAGTTATCTAAATGTATTTTTATTTCAATGTAAAATGGCATAGTTTTCCCATCTTTCCTTTTCATTAAAGCAATTGCAATGCCTTGCCAAAATTGTCCCGTGAAATATGAAAAGTATACATATCAGTAGTTTTTTGAGGGATGTCTAGCTTGGAATGTTCCTCATATTAATCCTTGTTTTTGCCTAATATCACCTCTCGGATTTGCAGCTGGTATATTATTTCAGTTAATCACCCAGACTCGTTAGTTTGGCTGCTGAATAAAAATGGAGAATTTTCAGTTAAATTAGGTTATAAATCAACTATGCCTCTGATTTTAGTGCCTTTGAATAGGGGCTAATAATCCTTTACTGCCCCCCCGGACGTTATGGTCCTTGATTTAGGTTATTAAGTCCTATCCAAAAATCTTTAAGTTTATGTGGTTGTGCAACTCTAAATCTTTCCCTGTTAAACGTTCATTATGGCAACATAAATGTTCCCCTTCCCTAATGTGCCCGGTTTATCATGCTGAGCTTGAAACTATTGAGCGTACATGCTCTTTTTATGCCCATGGGTTAGCTCGGTTGGCTTTCTTGCCCACTGGAAATCTCCTCCTCTAAGAAAAACATTTATATAGCTGAGGAATGGTTGTTTCATAGCCTCGAGAATTTTAAAGAGGTGGATATCGGCCCCATACATGCTTCTACTCTTCTTAGTTTCATTTGTAGAAATGTGTGGAAGGCTAGAAATCGCCTCTTTTTTTTTTCAATGGTTCTGATTTGGCAGCTTCCCAAATGGTTCGAAATGCTGTGTTAAAGTCCCTTAAGTTCTCGCCCAATGATCGTACTGATGTTGAGCCTTGTAGAGACACTTCTATTCTTGATCCTAGCTCGCGTCTTTGGTCTGCTCCTTATTCAGGCTATTTGAAAATCAATTATGATGGTGGTCTTACGGATTCTTTATCAGTTGGATTAGCGACGTTTATTATTAAAGACTTCAATGGGAAATTCATAGACGGGGATGCAGTTTATTTTCCTAGTTATTCTCAGTTTCTCTCGGAGGAGAGAGCTGTCTATTTGGGCATCGATTGGGCTTTGTCCTCAGGTATGGGTCCGAGTGTAGTGGAATCTGATTCAAGGCGGTTGATTAAGGCTATATCCTTTGTTTTCACTATCATGGGCTGGAGTTAAGCTAGTGGATAGTATTAAATGTAAAGTTTCTTCTCCCCTTGATATTTATTTCTCTTTTATTTAGAGATTGAGATGGTAATCGAGCAACTCATTAGTTAACCCGTAATCAAATGCTTGCTTTGCTCTTGGTGTAGTGGAAATCAAATCTTCCTTGTGCGTTTTGTCAGCGATTCTTAGCCCTGACTTTCCCTTTTTCAGTATCCGGTAAAGCCCATTTCTGGGGCCATGGTCATTTTCTTGAAGATGGTTTGTTTATGAGTTGTTCTGTTTTGTTTTGGTGTTTGTTTTTGTTTCGGTTTTTGTTATGACAAATAAAAAATACTAGGTTCGTTCATATATCTTCTTTTAGTCCATAAATTTTCTCTTTTTATCATTCTCCTAATTTATTCGTTAACCACATCCAACCTATTTCTAACATTATAGTCATTTATAGTATAAATTTATTTTCAGGAATTAACTGCTAGGACAAATAATACAACCGAATTTTCATCTGTATTAACTTAATTATACAAAATTAAATGTATGCCTTAAGCCAATGTTCTTGTTCCCAAGCTAATTCGCATGAAGTAAACAATGTATTATTTACTCCCGAAGAAAAAGCTCGAAGGAACTTCATTTAAAAAGGGTTAAACTATATTGAAACCCACAAGCTAGTTACACCAAAAGTAGGCTTGGGTTCTTATTTTTTGCCATGATTATAATGTTTAGGTTTTTACATAAATTAGTTTATAAGTAACGTTTTAACTTTAAATAGTGCATTCACATTTCTTTCATACCGCTTTTGATCGTTAACTTGAACTTCAATATTCTCCAAAAATATTATGAACTCCTTACTCATGATATAAGGCCATAGAATGGTGATATTGGGTCGATGGTTCAATAGTCAGTATATAGGGAGGTTGCAGGCTTTATTAGTTCCACTTCCACAATAAAATATTAAAAAATAGTCGGCCTCAAACTACTGATTTCACAGGAAAAACAATTGTAGAACTCAATAAACAGTTTAAGAGTAAAATAGTGTCACCATATAGCATACGATACATTTCAGGAAAAAACCCCACACCTGTTGCCATAGGTGATTCAAGTTGGAGAAACTATGTTCGCGGACCGGTGGGCTAGCCCTATTAAATAAGGAAGGGACCTCACTGAGTGCAATGATTACAACAATTTACTGTTTATATACAATAGTAAATTAAGTACACGAATTAGTGTTGAGAGTCACTAGGTGTGAATCGCTACATGCAGTGCTTACGTATACCAGGAAGTATTAATGGCAAGTTGATTAGTTCATGTGGGCAAGATCTAAGTGAATTCATGGTGGACAGACTCGCCGTGAGAACCTAAGTATGAGTCAGGTAATAATGTTAAAATTTGTCAGTAGGGACATGTTTAGATGGTCTTGGTGTGAATCTCAGGTTCAAGTGCCTAAAAGTGTAAGTTTTCGCCCAGATAGACTTATGTACTACAGGATCTAGAAGTACTATTGTCAGGTGTGTAGGATCGGGCAAGGAGCCTCCCTAAGTAAATGAAATTACGGTGTACCTTTTAGATGTGAATTGACAATTGATTAAGAGTGGCTACTATAAGAATTCCGACGGAACATTCCCCCCCTGCGATAAAGGTTTTAGAGACGTCAGTACGGTTTTGTCGAAAATAAAAAAAACGACACAAAAGTTTGTTTTGTACCTTTTTAGGGTACAAGTTGTCTTTGAGCAACCAGGATCCAGTTCGGGGACTATTTATGGCTA